>PVIJ01004962.1:0-110006 GCA_004024925.1 Scalopus aquaticus | reverse complement strand
CCAGCATTTGTTGTTGCCTGTATTTTTAATGTGTGCCATCCTCACAGGTGTGAGGTGGTATCTCATAGTGGTTTTGATTTGCATTTCCTTGATTATAAGTGATGTTGAGCATTTTTTCATGTATCTGTTGGCCATTTGCTTTTCTTCTTTGGAGAAGTGCCTTTTGAGCTCTTCTGCCCATTTTTGACTGGGTTATTGGTTTTGTTTTTGTTGAGTTGTGTGAGTTCCTTGTAAATTTTTGTTATCAGTCCTTTATCAGATGTATTGTGTGCAAAGATCTAGACTACTACCTCACACCCTGCACAAAAGTCAACTCAAAATGGATAAAAGACCTAGATGTAAGACCTGAAACCATAAAATGTGTAGAAGAAAATATAGGCAAAACTCTACACAACATACATCTCAGCAAAATCTTGAAAGACACATCCCTCAAAGTGAAGGAAGTGAACGACAAGATAAACAGATGGCATTTCATCAAAATAAAAAGCTTCTGTACAGCAAAAGAGACATTAACCAAAATTAACAGACACCCTATCAACTGGGGATAGATGTAAATAAATTTATCTGGCTAATGAAAATAGGGAGAAAGTTCATGGCATTGTAATAAGGTGGTCCCCAGGAAAAGGAACTTGGGCATCTCCACCCTCCAGTTCCCAGTAATCCTCTCTTCGGTGATGACATTACAGGATTAGTAGCCCTTAGTGTCTCAGATCTCTTTGGTCTGAGGTGGGGTGCATAAACCTATCTGTGGGGTTTGTTGCAGAAGTCCTTTTTCCCCCAACAGAATAAGTGGGAGTGGGAGTACTTGCCAGATACAAATTTAAAGCAAGTAAAGAGTCTTTTACAGTGAACCATTTTCTGGGTGGGGAAAAAAAAAATCCCTGATATTTGTGATTAATTTTTGTTTCATACAGTGAAAAAAATGTATTGACTATTTCATTCCATGCCCTACTGAAGTATGAGGGAATAAATGGATATGGGAGACATGAAAAGTTAGGAAGATTGAGATAGAAATGTGTTAGGCAGGAGATAGGGTCTGGCGAGTCTCAGGAAACTCCATGATACTAGACATTAACTCAGGCTTAGGCCAATTGAGTCCAAGTAGGATGCAGTATTTTCTCCACTGAGAGTGTGAGGCAAGGTCACCTACCCACCTCTTTGCTGCTCAGAAAAGGAATTCCAGTAATACCTTAACCTCGGCTTCACTTTTTAAAAAAATAGAGTAAGTTTTCTTCTTGTGGCCACCCTCTTGTAATAATGAACTTTTGATTTTTGTTTCATGATTTTGGTCAATGGGTTATTCTCCATCCAGGATTCCAAGTTAGAAAACTAGACATCATTCTTTTTCTTCTCCCTCAAGCTATAACAGAATAGTTTCTGATGATTTGTTAACAATCTTAACTTCCTTATTTCTTGTGTGTCTTTCTCATGTAGTTCCCCTGTTCCTGCATTGGGCAACCTTTCATCATGCCTTAGCTGGAGTATTTAAATCAGAATTCCATTGAGTCCATCATAGGTCAAGGAAATTCATTTTTACACGAAATGCAAAAAGTACCAAAGATGCAAAAAAATGAATGATTTATAATTATTTTGTGACTTCATTCATTCATTTAATAAATGCACCTTGAGTGCCTATACTGAAAAAAAAAAATGGTGTTGGCCAGTCAGATTTGTAAGTTATCAAGAGAAAATTTCTCTGCCCTCAGGGAATTGAAATGATACCTGAGAGAGAGACATGATAAATAAACATACCAGATAATCATAGATTGTGATAAAGGTTAAACAGAAAAGAATCTGGTGAGGATGAGGATAAAAGGAGAGACAAGCAATTTTAGGAATTTGACTGAAGCCCTCTTCTGATTTTGGAGCCTTTAGTTCTTCTTAATACATAATTTTTCCAATCACATTTTGAAGGAATTCAATAAATTGATGTTGTCTTCTGCATACCTAACCACATGCCCTCCTACCCAACACCACAGATTACATACTGGTTTCTTTGGTTGATTTTAATGATTAGAATAAGTTAATACTCAAGGAACTATTATGCAGACATCCTCAGGACCAAACTTTAATTTATAATTACATTCTAAATATTATGATCAAAGGAGCCCTTTGGTATGTGTGACAATAAAAATTAATTACTTCAAGGTACAATGTTTATATCTGTTCTCTAGTAATTATTTATTGATCAAATTTTGATCCAGTTTCACAGAATTTCATATTTTGGTATGAGCTTTTTTATTAAACTATATCTTAAATGTTTAAATCATAAATTTAGGCATTATTTAAAGTGCATTGTTTATTTATAAAACAGATGAATTTTAATCATCTATTGTCTACAGAAATGAAAAAAAGTGACTGGCTATCAACTAAAAATGTCAATAATCAATTGAAATTTTTTTACCTATAGTCTACTATTCAAGTTCAGTGTAGACTTGAATTAAAGTGAAGGGATTTAGAGATTGAATCATCTTAAAGATCAAAACATTTTTCCAAAATATAACATACCAGAGGTTAAACAAAATATTCCAGGTACTTTTTGTTGTAACCTGTTCTTAATGAGAAAGGAAAAGGTAATATTTGACCAATGAAGTTCGAGGGGCGAATTCATGTTAGAATGACTGGCTGATAGAAGTTAACATCATTCCTTTTTATGTCTAAGTGGCTCTTTAACACTCAGAGATTTAAGTGCTGGATTTAGAAAAAGAAAGGAAAGAACTTTAAAAGGTGTTAACTTCATCTTTTGCCATAAAAGAGGAGATGTTTAATTAAGCCACTGGTAGTTCTTGGGTGGTTTTCAGTTTAGTTTTATACTTTTGAGATGAAAGGGTACAGGCAAAATTATGTACAAAGTACCTTTTAGAAACTTTGGAAAGGTCAAGGAGAAAATAGCTGGATTTCAAAAGCTGAACTTTTCAAGGTTTTTCTCTGATTTTTCTAAAACAAGATAGCCTCCTCCTCCTCTTAATAGTTCTTCAAGGCCCTTTTGGTAGCCAAAATCTTTGTTCTTTTTTTTTAAGCAGCTTTGTAACAGAAGAACTAAAAATTAATTATGGCTATGGAACTTTTACACAGAAGAGTTTAAAAAGCACAGACGTAAAGAAGGGGAAAAGATGAGGGCCCATTTATCTTATATTGACAGGACTAGCTTCAAACGATGACCTTGAATCATAATCATCCTAATGAGCTCAAAATATTTCACTTTAACAAGTGAAACTATAATCAAATCAGTTTCTGAAAGCTCTACTAATGAGCATTTCCTTTGATGAAAACATGGTTAACTGTCTTAGTCTGCAGGAGGTGCACTACAGTAAGGGGCCAGCTCCTGACAACTCATTAGCTGACCTGGGGAGAGAGTAATTTGAATGCTTTTGATAAAAATTTCAAGGCTTTTTTTTTAACTTAAATTACAATTTATGCACTTTTATAAATAGTATAATTTTTCTAAGTTGGGGGAAGCTAGCAAGAAAACTTCAAAGCTGTGGAACAAAGTTTGTTTACCACATTTGGTCTGTTGTATCTTCAGAACTAGGAAGGGAAAATATGTTTAATTAGCACCTTCTAACTTGGGACCAATCCCTATACTGTATTTACAGATAGTATTTTTATAAGTTGGGATGATGTTAAATGAACTTTATGGAGCTACATTTTATAAGATTAGGACTGAAAATTCGAAGTCACTAGTACTTACTATGAGTCTGAAGAATGTCTTCTGAAACTTTCTAGGTAACAAAATCACTCAATTTACCCAACACAGCAAAATAAACCTAAAATGAAAATAATGCAGAGAAGTGGTTTACTTTTATTTTCACTACTCATCAAGGATGCCCTCAATTAGAACTAGTCATCATTTTCATTTTTGCTCTATTCTATCAGCATCAAGAAATGATTTATCTCTCTCCCTCACTTTTCTCTACAGAGCAGACTCACTGTCAAAACAGAATATAAAACAGAAAAATAGTTCAGCAGTTTTAATGATCACTGGATGGCAGATCTTTGTTGCTACAGAAGGCCAATTCTTTGTCTTCTCCCTGCCCAACAATTTTCCCTTTGCTTTTGAGACATGTTCTCCTTTCTTTCTATTTGTTGTACTTTCCTCCTGTGTTTTGCAAGGTGAACCACTGAGGTAGGTTTATATCACAGGTACATAGGTACATGAGATACTGTTTTTAACTTGTTAGGTGTTCTCAGTCTCACTCTCTCACTTAGGTGCTTTCTTGTTCTCTCTCGCTCTCTCCTCTTCTTGGATAGACTTGAGAAACAAAAATATTTTTGGGAGAGCTAGGCTGATACTGGAGATCTCCAAGTCAGTGAGTGACACTACAAACTCCACCCTCATCTCTGCAACTCTAATATCTGTATCCAACTCCAGGCATGCCTTGAATTGAAATTCCTGAATGGGGCTTCTGGTAGGAAGGAGGAAGGAGCAGAGAAAAAACTCTTGTGGAACAAGAAGAAAACCGGAAGCCACAATGGGCAGTCTTCTCCTGTGCCCAAGTATTTGGGTCTGGCTCATTTCAGAGACAGTGACAGCTGCTGTCTTGACCCTTTGGGGGATTCAATTTGTATGGTATATTTTGACTTTCCATCTCTCCCAGCTTTCTGGGTCCTAACTTGTTGCTTGTGGCTCCTGCTGGAGCTGGAAGTTCCCTCGTATTCACTCCCCAGGCAGAGAACTGGTGTTTGGTAGAACGGGTGTCCACAGGGGATGGGTGATTTCAATAGGGAGTCTGTATTTTGAAATATTTCTCTCTTTCTAGTTAACCCTTAGGAGCACCCCTAGGTTTCACCCACTATCATTTCCAATATTTGGAAGGCAAGTTACCAGGCAGAGGAAGGACATCAAAAGAAAAGACATTTTTATTTTCTTCTCAAAAATATCCCTCACTTTCCCCAAAATAGCTTTTATGGAATGTACAGTTATAGTAAAGCCAAATAGTCATTTTGATTCCAATATGCATATAGGCATGATTATCTGTTCATGTAAAATATTTACAGTCAGTTCTCACTGTTCACAAAAGTTCTATGAAGTCACTATGAACACTGAATTAGAAAATACTGAATTATTGCTCCTAGAGAAAATGCGGGACTGATTGCTTGTGTACCTCTGGTAATAGCATGTTCATCGTTGATAAATGCAGGACCTGTTATGTGTGTATTTCTATTTAAAGATGACTTATTTAATATATATACTTTATTCATTAACACTGAACTCAAAGTCATGTTTAAGAAAATTATTCTGACTTTTATTAAAACAATCAGGAAGAGTTTACTGAAAATTATTGCAATAGGGTGCACTAATAATAGGGGAGAGATTGGGCTCAACTTCAAGTATAGCATGGACAAGTGGGATATATAGCTAACAAGTGGAATGAGTGTTTGTGGTGGTGGGATCATTGGACGGAAAATTACTAAGAGGAGACATCAGGGTAGAGGGGTTCTTATTAAACTGCCCTAACAGGATTCTAGCTAAATACAGGTGAGAAACTTACACTTCAAAGCAGGGGATGGGTAACTAGGTCAGATATCAGGGTAGAGGCATTCTCCCTAAATTGACTTTATCAGTTTCTTTTCTAAGTGTGGACTGGGCAGGACAAGGGCCAAAGACACAGTCTCAATAAAAAGAGGTGTCAGAGGAAACTGATCAAAGTATTGTTAGGAAGAGTCTAATAGTATTATAACTGATGGCTGAACAAAGCTTATTTAATGCATATTTTTTCCATATCACACCCTTCTTGCAATTAGGAACATCAGAGAGCTCTTCAGCTCTACACTTGAGTCCCATTTTAAAACAGAAAAATCACTAACAAAAAACAGAAAATGTGATAAATGTGACACTAAGTAGAACTTTAAATGGACAGGTTTACAGTTTAAGAGCTGGAACAGAAAAGCAGAAAGTTCTAATGTTCTACCTCAGCTGGAAATGAGTGCTTCAGTAAATATTTCACTGCCCTGAAAAAGAAAACAAAAAATGACTTCTAAAGCACATGTGTAGGGATTGGGGGTTAAATAAATTTTAGCTAGTAAAATCATTCACAAACACAGAATCTGCAAGTGATGATTGTCTACACACGCATGCACATATATACACACATATACATGTAAGGAATGTCAGTCTTTTTAATAAAATAATAAAAATTTTTCTGAAAGGAGAGTAAGGTTTAAATTCTGCATGACTTATTTTAGTGGGGGGGAGTACAGGGAGCACCACTTCTGGCAATACTAGAAAATTTGACCCCATTTAAATTAACTAAGTAAGCTACAATTGTGAAAAATATAAAATAGACTTTAGCCTAGTAATTCTATAAATGAGCTAATAATATCCCAATTTGAAAATAAATTGAAGTTACTCTTCTCAGTCTGTTACCTGAAGCAAAGTAGAAGTCCTCTCTTTTGGCAAATAAGACACCCAAGTCAGGGAGAAGTTATGTATTGTTGTTTTTTTCCCAATAGACTCTCCATAGTTCTTCTGGAGCAGGGTTATCTCCTCATACCTACATCCTAGAAATTGCCACTTTTCCTTCTGTAAACAAGATCTTAACATGCAACTCTAACCTACAGAAGCTGTTCCCAGTTGGTCCAGTAAAACTTATACTCTAAATTCTGAATTATAATTAGAGTAGTTCTGTCATCCATGTATTTTCCAAGTTCCTCAATTTTTAGCTTCATTAATTCAAGAATATTAAAGAGGTTTCTCATCTACCAGGTCTTTAAGCAACTTTATAAAGCTACAGAAAAGTAGTTGTTAAATTGAGATAGTTTTTATATTTAAATATTCATATATAAAATATAGAATACTATAAAGACACAAAAGTCCTTATCTCCCTCTTTCCCTTATTTCCCCTCCTAAGGGAAATACTCTAGAATCACTCTGTAGGGGAGAGTGGGATAGGTTTTGTCTACAAGGAAGAAGGAGATGGCACAGGCTCTTATGGAGTCTGAAGTCACTTGCTTTGTGTCTTTGCCCAGATCTGCCTATCCTTCAGTCCAGACAGGGCAGAAATTCATTTCTGTGGTTGTAGAGCCTAAGCAAATATTCTCCTTGTTTTCTGTTTAAATCCCTGAAGAAATCTTAGGTTTGAGAATTGTGAGGTATACTACCTATTTAGGAATACAGAGATTTTGACATTATTTTGTGAAATTTGGCAGAATGAATTTGTGCTTACCACTATATACTTACAAAGAATATTTTCCCATCTTTTCATAATGTATAAAAAGAAATCTCCTTTTTTAATTTGTTAAACTAGATTAAAAGTTATGGTCATTTTAAATTTTATAATGAAATTCACTATGTTGAAAAATAATACAACATGGAAAAATTAATTTTATAGCAAGCTTTCTAGGGGCAGGTAAATAGTGATTGAATTGAGATAGTTTTTGTATTTAAATAATTTTTAGCATAAGTCGAAAAGTTCACCAGCATTCATTTATCTTTCAGGTCCGTATTTCAGTCTTTAGTAACCTCAGTGGCATTTCTTCTCTTTATTATGTTGGGTATGTAAGTTTGCTTGAACTGCTTATCAGTTTCCAAATTAACCTGGATTTCTTGTTTGTATGAATTGTGGAACACCCTATAGAGGCATTAATTAACTAACAGACCCTACTAAGTGGAATCCTCTTTTCAAGTGGAAGCAGTCCAAAATCTTACCTACTCAAAAATCGTAGGTCAATTTGTAAAATAACATTATACTATCAGGTGCTAGGATTCCAGATGTTTAGCTTGAAATGACATGATTTCTACATATAAAAGTCACTTAAATTCCTAGTTTTCTGGTTTCTATATCAGTTTTGATTTTTACTATTTCAATGTAGCAATTTTTACACAATTATTTTTACTGTTTGAAATATCATGATAAATATTCTTATTGTATTTTTTTTGCAAATACAGAAAATATAAATAAGAAAATGAAATTTTCTTTTTTTATTTATTATTTTTTAAAGATTTATTTATTTATGCATACAAGCCAGAGTTGTGAGGGGGTAAGAGGATTCACCAGAGACAGAGTGGGGAGCAGAACAGGCAGATCGACTAAAATACACTGCTGAGGGGAGCAGCAGGCAAGACAGGAGAAGTCTGCTGCGCCATGTGGGATGCTCCCTGGCCAGGGGTATCGAACTCGTGATGCAGTGGCTCTGGATAGCTTCATAGTGCTGTGACTTAACCCATTGCACCACGAGGGAAGCCCAAAAATGAAATTTTCCTACAGGAGACTATACAATAGTCTCTGTGATTAACACTCATAATTAATAACCATTATATAACTAACCATTATTGCTAACAATATTACAACCAATATGCTCACACATCCATTGTCACATAGTTATATAAAGTATTTCAGAGAAATAAATTATTATTATCATTTTTATTATTACTGGTCATAGAATATGCATATTTTAAATCTTGGTAATTTTGCCAGATTCCTTTCCAAAATGTTTGTATTAGTTTCAGTCCCTTATATCTTTGTCAACACTGGATAGCATCAGATATTTTAATAATTCAGAGCTAATAACTGAGGAGTATTTTTCCCTTTCTTTTTTAATTTTCATTGAATTATTGTCGATTAAAGTAGAAAACAGTGTTTTCCTACCTGAAAATTACTCAAGATGGATTTGGGAGTTGATAATAGGAGATTACTAAATATTCTTTTAGAAAATGAGTGGTCATGTCTGAATTTTAGTTTATGTATAAACACTTCAAAAGAAAATAAGTTTTAGTTTCATTCTTTATGCTTCTCCATGGAAAGAGATTTAATAGCCTCTATTCAAATTCTTCATCACAAATGCAGAATCCAGGCAAAGGATTTGTCAGCTTTGCTTGTAGTATGTAGCATATAGTTTACAGGCATTCCTTTTGTTCTAAATTCATATGAAAAGGGAAATTAAAATTTTGCTGTCCTCCATAGTGCTACTTTTCACGTTTTTTCTTGTGATAGCTATATCATTTTCATATCAATAATTCAATTACTAAAATATAAACTAACAGGGAGATAAGCAAACAGTGAAAATTCAACTTCAATGAAATCTTATTGATTAAAAAAGTTACAAGGAAATATTATTCAGGGATGCTTGATTTCTTTCTTTATAATAGCATTCTTATGGAAAACAGAGAACGGAATGCTCCACTGACACTGCCCTATCCCTTAGCAATTGAGTGAAATTCTTTTAGTTTCTCCATCATTCTTTGGACAGAACCCACCAGAAACTTCAAGAAGATAAATCGCTCATCATGCAGCACACAAAGATTGATATTTACAGTCGGCCTTTGATTTACTAACATCCAATAGGTATCAACCCAGGAGTACATGATGTCAAAATAAATACAAATTCATATACTTGAGCACAAACATACACATACTCATGTGCACATACACAAATCATTAGTGTAAAATTACAGGCATAAATTTTAAGCTATAAAATAAACTCATGTACGTTTTGGCTATACAACTTTAAAAAGTATCTCTAGTTTTTAATTCCTGGTTTCTAATGAATAAGGGGATGACATAATTTTTAATTTTTTAACAACTTTTGTCATTTCTTTTCATAAATAAAGCACCTCATAGCTAAAGTAGTTACAAAGCAGTTATAAGTAAGCAGCTAATACTTAGAACAAATTTCAAGGACTTTATTTGAATTTCCTTTTATCAAATACATTTTAAAATTGTAATAATTATACTTTATGGTGAGTTACATTTCATTTTATTCATCTGTTTTGACTTTCAAGAGTGTCAGCATTATTGAAGTGAGATTATTGATTATAGTGTCATTATTGAATAACCAAGAAGGACTATGGCTTCCTTATATATCTGTTGATTTCCTTAATAAAATGTTAATCTTTATTTTTCTTCCTTTTAGTTGGTAATTCAACACAACATGTAATAGGGAATGGAGGTGACTATTATGACAACTAAATGTAAATTAAAAATCAAATATTAGAAAAAAAAGTATTTTCTCATTTATAAAAGTATTTGAATTCTTAATTTTTAAAGAACTGCAATGATTTGAAGATGGAGCAATCTACTGGAAAAATAAACAAAGGATGTGAATAAGAATTCACAAAGGAACAAATAAGTAACAACTTATTTAATTTTTCTATTAATATATGTCAAAATAAAATACCCTATTTCATTATCAGATTGAAAGCAATAAAAATGATAAAACTCAATGTTGGCCAGGAAGAGACATTTTAGGTTATTTACACACTATTGGAAGTGTTCTAATTTTATAGTCTTTGTTGATATTAATTTATAAATTTCTTTAATCCTTCATACCTAGCAATTTTACTTCTAACAATTGAGAATAAAGAAATGAATGTTATATGCATAAGTTGGTATTGTAGTTCAGTTTATAATTACTGTGATGTAAAATAAAGACATCTAAATATTGAACAATATGATTCTGCATAATGAAATAATCCTAAACAATTCATAAGAGTGAGATAGTTTTCACTATTCTGTTATGGAAAAGTACATTGAAAACTGAAGTTTCAGAAAACCATGTACAGTGTGATCCCTTTAGTGTTAAAAAAAACATATATTTATATACGTATATTCTTTTTTGTCTATGTGTCTGTGTGATCTTTTATATGCAAAGACATTTTCTAGGAAAATGCAAGAAAGTAAACAGTGATTATGTCAGCTCTGTGGTGATAAAAGGAACAGGGCTAGTGAGAGGGAAGAATATTTTTAATTTTTAGTTGCAATCCTGTGAATTGTTTAAAAGCTTTGAATTGAACACTATTACATTTATAATAAAAACCCCTATTTAAACACATTTTCATTATAATAAAAGGAGAAATAATCATCCTGTTCCACCCACTTTATTTCTAAAGTCTTTTATTCTACATTTTCTCAATCATAACTCTAAGAATATATGAATCTTTTAACTTCTAACCTACTGAATCTTCTCTGCAGACTCATGCCAAATTAATCTCTCTTCAAGAAAAAGAAAGTGTTTTAAAGTGTAAACTTTCACACTGCCTTATCATTTTCTTCTCCAGATTAGAGGAACATGATTTCTTAAACACTGTGGTTTCCAATGTCGTCAACTTTCTCATCACCCTCCAGGTGTAATCCACCTTTCAGCAACTCTTGAAATGCAGCCTACAGAACTGAATATAATATTCAAGAAGCAGGCTGAGCATTTCAGATTCTAGTGAAACTATTACCACCCTTGAACTTGACTCTACTTTTATTAACACCGTTTAAAAATGCATTAAAATTTTTAAGTATGTGCTAACACCATATTGGTTCATATTGAGCAAGTAGTCCAATAAATTCACAGGAATTTTGCCATAAATTTCCCTATACTGTAAGTGTGCAATAAACAAGAATTTACAATAATTCAGTAAAATTTCATTTTATTAGTTTGAGCTCATAGTCACAACCTTGGAATATCTTTTCTTAGGTACACTGCTATCTTTGGAACTAATAGTATCCTTGCTAGCTTTGTATTACCAGCACAAAAGTTAAGCATTTCTTCTTTCATCATTCAAACTACTGAACAAAAGATAACCAAGTGGAGAATCCTAATTCCAAAGATCTTCATGGAGTATGGCATTTTGGGATAGTTGTTCAATTAGATGAGGATTATTAGATTGCCAACATGTTTCCATCTTAAGCTAATTATTATAAATGTGTTGCATAAATATAGCTATGCAGGCATTTTCCTTGATATTTCTCAGCAGGCATTTTACAATTAGCATACATAATAAACTGCTAGGCACAAAGGAACAGAATATAGCACCACTTGGACTGTCTTCTAGAGGAATAAATCCTTGATTCTGTGAACCTGAAATTCTTCACTCCTGTTTATCCTACTACAGTGAGGATATCTCCATTTTGTCTAAGTAATTCAATTTTAATTACATGTATCTCACCTTTAAAGAAATAACCATTTATGTGATAGGCAGTGGCGGCACGTAGCAATTTAAAGCAAAATCCTAAAATCAAAGCTGCTTGATTCAAAACCCAGCCCCACTACTTCCTATTAGGTAACGTTGATCAAATTACCCAGATATTCTGTGCCTTTGTTGCCTTATATGTGAAATGGGAACAATGGTATCTCTTTCAAAAGAACTTAATTGGTCAACATATATAAAGCACTAAAAAATACTTAGAAACTAGTAAGCTCTAACTACTAACATTATGCTGACATTTTCAAAGGAAATCAAGAAGGTATTATGTGTACTATAAAGCAACATTTCTGACATGTTACTCTTTTACTCAAATTATTTAGTCCTGTGCATATATTACTGCCTATTAAGACTTATGTTTGCTCCCATAGTCCAATACTTTCATCCACTCACTGAAGCAGTGTATAAATGTTTACCATTATAGGTATTCTTATAATGAAGCTGAAATAATGGATGGCCTACTTTCATAAACTAGCACAGGGAAGTTATAAAAGCATTAGCTGGTTGCGGAGCAGAACTATCTGCGACTCTGAACATTAAGGGTTAGGTGGAAATACCTGTCCCCAGTCATTAAGCTAAGGGCTCCACACCACTGCTAACCCTGCCTTCAGCATGATCTGTGATCTTTCCAATGGACTATTTCCCCTGGGACTATCTCTGGACACTATTCTTTACCACACTTTATTTCATGGTCCAAGTTCACTGGTTCTTGTCTTTGTTTTCAGCCATGTCACTTCACACAGTTGAAATGCTAGTGTTTTTTTTTTTTTATTTCCAAGATTATCTTACCAGGGAAACAAGACTCTGTTTCTTCTGTCCCTTTGTCAAAATCCTAACAATTACTTCAGCTCACATCAAAACCAACACTGACTAGCTCAACTCTGAACATTCCACTCCTTGGGAAGGATTTAGAACAAAGTGGAAAAATGAACCTAAAAGTGATGTGTCAGGAAAAGGTTCTTTCTGACCCATAAGAAACAGGAAAAAAGAAGTAGATGATAAGAACAGATGTAGCTCTGACAGTTTTAACCATTATTCATCAATTAATTATTGAGCAGTAAATACCAAGATAGATGGTAGAAACACAAAGCAAAATATTTAGTGCCAATTCTCAAGGAAATTAAATATAGTGAAGAAGTCACCTGCAATTGATGGTTTTGCAGTTTATGTGTCATAAAAGCAAAGTACTGAATTCTTATCTGAATGTTATTTAGATCCCACCATATTCATAAACATATTACAATTTGAGAAGCACTTCTCTAAAGCAAATCTTAACTCATAGTGGCAGCAGCCCAGCCTGGTTCCTGTTTATCTGCTACAGAAGTGTGAGATGGTAGCTCTTTAGGGGTATTGAAAGTGATCATTCATCTGCCTTTCGTGCACAATTCTCAGTAAATGCCTGTTAACTGTTGAAAATGAATGATGAAAGGAAAGAATAAAAATACTAATGAAAAATATTTTAGCTTGTATCTTTTAAGAATGACAGAAGGAGAGAGTGATATAATAACAAAAGGAATGTAACCCAGCATGTTGAACCAGTAATTTTCAATTATAGTTTGAGGATTTTCAGTTCAGTTAAGAAAAGAAAGTTACAGATAGAAGACATTCCAGTGCTAAATCAATTGAAATTCATCTTATTTTTTGGTGTAGAAAAACTGAGATTTGGGGTTTATCACCTTTAGATTTAGCTATTTTAAAAATATAAATTTATGTTCAAATAAGATTTGGTTATTGTCAATATTCTAATCACATAAATCAACAGCTCATTTAAGGTTTCAAAAATGACAATGAACATTCAATTTGTTCTAACATATCATGTCAACAAGTATATATGCATTAGCTATAAAATCCTAAAGTCACATTGAATTGGTTTGGGCTTAAAAAATAGGGGCAATTAATTTTAGAATAAAGGAAAGCATAAGTCTTCATAATTACCTATGCTAAAAAATAGAAGAGAAGGAAATATAAGCCTTTTGGTAAAGAAGGAAAATGGTTCCACCTATGCTAAACAATAGAACAGAAGAAAATATAACCTTTTTGGTAAAGAAGGAAAATGGTTTCAGAAAAAAGTAGAAAAAAATTTTGAATTAATTGCTTTATTCTAATTAGAAGGATATAACCTTTGGAGACACAGTGTAGGCCATTGAAACTCTGATTCTATTTGCATATATTAGTATGAACATTAAAACTGAAAGGTTATTCGATGTATATAAAATGCAAAATATTTTATTTTATTTATGTACTTACTTTTATTTTATTTTTTATGGAGGAAATATCAGTTTCTAACATTGTGTATGATTTAGAATAGGATCACCTCCTTTATGTGTATCCTACCACATCACACCTACCACAATATTTTTAAATGAATCCTCAAATGTGTTTGACTACCTGTCCACAAATTAGTTAAACACTTTAGCTTAAACGATTCTACTTTTTAAGTTATGTGAAAATGGCCAGAACACTTGCTATTGTTAACCTCAAGAATATCTCAAAGTACAAATCTGAAATAGCCTATATAGTGGTAGATATAAATATATGTCTAGTTTGTCAGCAGCCTAATGTATTAATAACCACCCCCAGTGGCACCTGCATCCTTGATCTTTAATCTTTGGAGAATGGTATACTACATGATAGAAATTAGGTTGTTCTGTATATCTTTAGCCAACAGGCAATGGACAAAAATTATAGGAGGGCAAGTTTAGCTCACTATAAAAAAGAACTTTATAACAATAGAAATTGTTAATTCAGTTGAGATTTACCTGTAGCAGGAGGATTTCACCCAGAAATCATTGTGATATTCTGAAGTATAGTCATCCATTGACTTCTTGACTTCTTAAAAAACATCTAGAACATAATATTGAGCATTTGCATAACTTCTATAGATTAAACAAGCCATAGTTTGTCACTATTTCACCTGCCACAGCAAAAGTACTTATTTATTTATTAAAAATCATCAATTCTCTATTCTCACCCCCAAGATTTCTTTTAATTATAGGGCTTGATAGCACAATAAATAAAGGACCATTCCTTCATTATGTTTTCCTTCCAACTCCCTTGTCCCAAATGTACTTCACAATAAGTTCAAGTGGGTCACTCCAAATCTGGCAGGTAATTTAGAAAACTCATGAAAGGCATGTATTCAACTTCTTTTTTCTGCATGGATGATAAAGTGTGCTCTAGAGGAAAAATCAGGTGTAAAAGCCTCTTTGAATTATTACACTTAACAACTGAGCAAAGGTCTTCTGTAAGAAAGACTTTCAAAATGATTAATTTTCAGTCTTCTGAAATTCTGTAAAACAGGGATAAATTGTGTGCTTTTGTAAATTAAACCTTTAGAATTATAAATTATGTTTTCCTCTTCCTCCTCTCCCTTTATTTTCTGTCACTTACTGTCTTCCTTATTTTAGAAAGACAATTAATACAAACAAAAAAAATGATGAAATGGGAAAAGAGATGTCTCTTACCCCTTTCTTCTTCGGACTTGGAAAAAATATATTTCCATATAACAAATGTCATTGTTCATCATGAAGTTAATGAAGCAAAAAATAGAGAGATTTGTAATTACATAGAGCCTGATTTGACCTTTGAGAGTCTCAGGATTCACATGAAACTCATGTCAAGGTTTCAGTAGATCTATCTGCTAATAATGCATTTAGCATATCAATGGTAGACAGCAAACTCATCCACCATTACCATAATTACTCATATTAAAAGTTTTGCAGCTAATTATACACTATAGTTAAATGTGCTTTTGTGTAACACATGGTAGTTTTTCAATCTAATAGTGATCATTTAAATTCTTGAATTACAGAGAATAGTTATCTGGCTGCCCTTTTAACAAAATAAGTTAAAGAAGCATTCTTAATTAGAGATCCATAGATTCACATTATAAAACTGTTTTTTTTTCTTTGAAGAATTTCATTTATTTATTTTTGTGTAGAAGAATTGGGGTGCAGGCCAGAGGTGCAGGTGTGAGAGACGATTCACCAGAGACAGAGTGGGGAGCAGAACAGGAGGATCTACTGAAAAACACTGCTGAGGAGAGCAGCAGGTGAGATTGGGGATCAAATCATATGGGTTATGCCATATGGGTTAGCTGGGGATCAAACTCATACCTTAGCAGTAGGCCTTAGGGTGGTAGTGCTGAGATTTATCCCCTAGGCAGCCAGGGAGGCCCTCTCTAACTGTTTCTAAACACAAGTAGGTCAGGAACATAAATCTAAGCTGTTCTATGAGGGTGACAACAAACTCAGGGTGTAATTTGCAGAACCCTAATGTAACCATTGTTGATTTTCTGCATCAGTGCAAAAAGAGAAGACATGTTAAGAAAGGTTCTATTTCAGTTTTGATGTGCTTCAGGATTTAAACATTCTACTGTTAGACTGGCAAAAATTTTTGAAGTTTATAAACATAAATAGACAGGCTAAATTTTAGAACATTTAGATGGCATGTATGTAATGGACACCAAAAGAATCTAACTCTAAATTCAAATTTTCTAGAGACATAGGAATCTATAGACAAATTCAATCTATAAATGAGGATATTGTTTTCAATCCTCAACCTCTTTTTCTCTAGTATTACGTAACACTTTCCAAGATTCCTAATTTTTTACTGTCCTATAAGCTTGTCAGTAAGAACTAAGAAGGCCAAAACAAAAATCACATAGTGGACAAAAAAGAAACATTAGTAAATGTTAATACAAATAATCCAAAGTAATGAAATCAAGTGAGAAGGATGCTGAGCTCCAAGACACATGAAGGAAGTGGATACAGTGAGGAGGTGCCCAGCATGGAAATTATTCACACTTTTCTGAGAAAGCAAATTATTTCATATATTTACAAATGTACTGCTTGCCCTCACGATACTGTATGGTACACATACCTTTTCACAAATTTTATGATGACATGGTATTTTGGAAAAATTTCATGGACGCTGTTTTTGTGAATGGAATCAGGTCAGTTTAGATTGCTCAGTGTATTGTCTTGAAGAAAATTATTTACCATCTCTGAGCCTCATTTTATGCATTTGCAAAAGAAACTAGCAAAATTCAAATGAGTCTCATAAAAGTTAAATAAAGTCATGAACACAAATTTTCTGACACAGTGTTGGTCACACACTGTAAATTGTTGGGAAACATGAGAAGCTCTTTTTCCTTCCACTTCTCTTTATATTATATACATTATCTGCATTAGGTTGCCAGCCTGGCAGAACTAAGAATTCTTCACTATAGTGTTATTCAATTGCTTGAGGAATTTCTTAGGGTATATATAGTGGATATATTTATGTTTTGTGTCAATCAAGCTGCAATTGTGGAAAGAGTGATGGGGGGCGGAAATTACTGTTATGAATCTCTCTTAAGGAAACATAAACACCTCCTAGCTGTTGCAGCTGGTCATGTTCAATAGACAAGATTGTTCTTTAACCTGAAGATAGAGGGAATCACCTCAAATGCCTGCTAGAAAGAATTCAGTTCTAGAACACTCCAGAAGTTGCTGTGCTTATCCAAGAACAAAATTTATGTAAATGTTAATCCTTGTTCTGTTTCCCTTGTGGATAGTTGAACAGATTAAAAGGGAGAGAAGTGTAATTCAAATAATTTCTTTGAATGCAAACATAATTTTTTTTTAAATCAATAATCACAATAGTTTATTTGACATCAGTCATTAATAATCCTCTTGATATTTTGGTGGTTGATTTTTCAGGTCAATAATTGCATCACTAAATGAAATTGTTTGTTCACACAGAGTCATATATGTGGTCCACAGACACATTTCCATAGTTTTCAGATTCCAGAAATCATTCATGAACAGAAGAAATATAAACATTCTCATAAATTAAGATAAATTTATTAATTCACCTGAGTAAGTCCATCCCCCCAAATTCTTCATATTATATATTTTTTACCAAAATTTAGATTATGAATATATTAACTTATATATGTAAAATATGCATGAAATCATGCAGGCTCAGCTTTTCCGAAACCTAGGATAAAGAAATTATAAATTTTATTAGCTCTCCAAGAGTCGTTTTGAAGAAATAGATAACACATGTTTTTCCTCAGTAAACATGACCTAAAAATCACTTCTGACTCATTACTCAAGTTTTTGGAGATTACATTCTAATTTCTACAAGGACATTTAGTTTTTTCATAACAAGCTGGATGTGCTATGATCAATAGGGTTTCCCAGAAAATGCCTAAATACCTGAATTATAGGTTGATAACTTTCTATCAAGCTGCTTTGCTTTAGAGATTTAACATTTATAATACAATTTACTGATCAAGAAAACCAGAGAAAGATTTTAATTGGAGCTTCCATGTTCAGTTATAATCAGAGATAAAACTTACATCTGTCATGTAAAATCTCCAGTTATAGCTAAATGAGGCTTTGGGCTTTGAAAAACACAGCTCCTTTGCTAAATTAAAAAAAATATATTGGGGTCTATGATTAGGTCTCCTCCTATTAAAAAATGTTACATGTACAAACTGCAGCATTTCTAGTATTCTAGAAAAATGGCACAATTTAATAAAAAAGAGATGGAAGTGCCAGACTACCTCGCTATTATCATCACATTTGGTTTTCTGTAATATTTCGTGCAATCATTAAAAGCAAGGTAACAGTAATATTTTAGCCATCTCAATACCTAGAAGATTTCTATTACTTTGACTAGGAACGTTTTCCTTGGATGATTGGTTGACAATATCCAAAGGATAATTTTAGGTCCTGAAGAATTAAACACAGGTCTATTTTTATGAGGTGGGACAGATTGGAAACCGTTCTTTCTGCTTGTTTCGGTGAAATTGGAAATGAAAAGAATGTGTGTCATATGCGGGACAAGTGTCATGAAGCCCATCTGAATTATATTTCATGCCCCTCTTTATAGCCTAATGTTCAACTATATCCATTTTCCTGGCAGTATTGCACCCATCAAAAACAAGTTATTGACACTTACATCTCATATATAAATCAAATCAGGCAGACAAAGCAAAGACGGTGGTTTCAGAGAGATTGGATGATGGAGTCGAGTAATGTATTTGTTTTTCACCTCTAGGATATCACTTTAATACTCTCCTGAAACAATGGCACAAAATCATTCCAATTAAATGATCTTAAAATAAGATATAAAGCAAATTCAGGTGATCTCATTCTGTCTGGTGTGTCAAGAGTTGACAGCACAAAATTGAGCAGAAATAGTTTAAATTTAGCAGCCTTCACATATGTTACAAGGACTGAGAGCAGAAATTGGATTTGCTTCAGTGGAGTCAATTAAGAAAGACTCAACAAGGAAAGGTTGAAGTGCACTGACAGGGCACTGGGAATTCTTTGAATATTGACTGGCACTGGATTGGGTTCAAATTAAGTAAAGCATTTGGTTTCTGACATTAATTTTCTTCAACTAAGAAATTGCACTAATAGATAATTTAATAATGGTAGCAACAACAGTAATAATACTAATGATAATAATAACAAAAGACAAATACAATATGAGACACATTCACCAGTGATCAGCTACCAAATGGCCATGTCAATTTCACTTTATTTTTAAGGTCTCTCCTCTTATGGTTTATTTCACACAATTCTGCCGGAACTCCAGTCATCACACCCAATTCCATTTCAGGTGCTATTCACATAATATTTACTCTGCTCTAAAGAACTGAGACATAGCTAAGAATAAAGCAAAGTTTTTGTTTTTGTTTTTCCTTTGTCAAATTGTTGGCAACTTACTTAGCCTACTGTGGCTTATTCAGCATGCCATTCACGCCCTTTCCCTTGCTTATTAGCCCTGAGACTTCAAATATTAGACAGGGGTCTTTTGCCTCATTAGCAAATGTTTAACATGAAATGAAAAGCATTGAGAAGTTCTAGTGGGGAGGATATGTTAATCAAAAAAATCAACACTCAAGTCTGCTGTTTGATACTTATTTCATTAAAAAATGCTAGTTTAGGACAGATCTCCCCAAAAGAAAAATGTAAAATAAACAAAGAGTTACGGAAATTTAGAATATCTCCAAATTTTTGGAAGGAAACAAAAGCGTAGCAACTTTTATACTTTCTCCATGTTACCTGATTTTTCTCATAAAGAACATATTTTAAATGAACATATTGATGGATCTCCCTGTTGGCCTACGGGTTTAAGTCTCAATGCTACCTGTGTGAAGGCCTCCCATGAAGGCCTGAGTTCAATCCCCAGTCAGGGAGCTGACCCACAAGGCACAGCAGACCTCTCCTATTTCACCCACTTCTCTCCTCAACAGTGTATTTCAGTAGATCCACCTATTCCACTCCCCACTCTGTCCTTGGTGAATCCTCTCATTCTTTGCACCTAGGTCTCCTACGCAAAGATAAATAAATAAAATCTTTTTTTTAAAAAAAGAACATTTTGTAAGAATTATATTGCAAAATATGAACAAACTTGTAGAAATTAGTTATCTCTGATTGCAAAATGTTTTCTAGATTTGTTTTAGTTTTACATTATTAATATCCATGCCACCAACTTTTAAAGAGGATAGATATTCCTGCCACTTAGCAAGAGAAAATAGAAAGCATGCATTGATGGAAAAAGTTACAGGAAATTACATAGTCTAATAACTAGCTGGACAGAAAACAATTAAAAATTTAGCAAGTGTTTTAAAGTAATGCTTATGGTGATGGTTCATGGATGAATTGGTGGTGGGAATTTTACAGGGAATACACCTAAAAGGAGAAAGCATACATTGTACAAAAATTAATAGTGATGTAAAATATATATATGAAAAGTATTGCCATTGAATATCCAGTCTAGCAAATCCCCAGTTTCCCTGGGGGGATCCTTATTTACCTCTGAAGAAACATTTTTAAATGTTTAAATTTTAGGCTTTTATTTCTCCCATTTTTCAAGAGAATCTAGAATTCTAATTATGTGTATGTCAAATCATCCAATTAAAAAATGTTGGCAATTTTTAAATTGGACAGTTCAGACTTGACTCCACAGATTCATGAACCTACAGCTACCAGCTGAAGAAGTGAAAATATGAAGGAGGAAGCCACTGGAAAAATAATGCCATACTGATGGAAGTATATAGCTCTGCCAAAGACAAAGCACCCAAATAGGGATGAGTTTTGAGAAATACCTAGCTTTCTTCTCCATCATCTCATTTCCTGCTGGAACTTTTCAGTGGCTAAATCTAACACAACTATCCAGCAAAGGAACCTAGGTGATAAAATCTGCATGTTTTGGTCTCCAGTCATATGGAGTAGAGAAGATAAACAAATGATTTGGAAGAACAAATAGAGAATAATGAACACATTTAAGCAGAGTGCATGACACATTACTTCCAGGACATTACACTTTTGGATGAATGGATGGATGGATGGATGGATGGATGGATGGATGGATGGACGGACAGATGGACAAATAAATGGATGAATGAATGAAAAACATAGACATTATATGCAGTTAGTCTTTCCTGATTAGCATTGTATCTACACTACTTTCTAATCTGCCTTGGATAAGTTCTTCAATTTGTAAAAACAGAATAATGAAAACATTCACATTATACCATTGTTTCAAAGGTTAAATTATAAGTAGGTGTAAAGAGAATATTCTTACCAGTCAGCTAAATAAGAATTCTCTCCTAAGCATCTCAGATCTCCAGTTACAGATACTCAAATCATATAGTTTGAGCCTGAAGATGATATTTTTATAAATAGTTATTGACAGACAAAATGAGTCTAATATTTGATTTCTATCAGGATCTGTAATTTAGTGCTCTCAATGTTGAATGAATATTAGAATCGCCTGGGGGAACTTTAAAAAAGAAAGCAATGATCCCAGAGTTTTACTCCAGCTCAATTAGATAAAAATTTATGGAGGCAGAATTCAGGAATCAACATTTTTAAAAATGTCTTCATATTATTACAATGTGAGGTTCAGAAAATACCCCTCTACCCTCTGAATCCCACACCATTTTTAGTGGCATCTAATTCTGGATCTATGATTCTGTGTAAGACACAATAACAGAGCAACCTTCAGTATGTTTTGCTTCTAGGTATATAACTAAAGGCATGTAATTTTTACAGGGTTTATAGAGCAGATATTAATGGAAGTCAAATCTTCAGAAACAGGCAAGCTTTATTAGATATGAGGTGTTCCTTGGAACCACAGAATTTGAGAGCTAGGAAGAATGACAATGATTGTATGGCTAAAAATAATAGAATATAAGGCATAGAGAATATTTTATTTTATTTTTAAAGATTTATTTATTTATGCATACAAGAGCTGGGGTGTAGACCAGAGGTGTGAGGGTGAGAGATTCACCAGAGACAGAGTGGGGAGCAGTACAAGCAGATCGACTGAAATACACTGCTGAGGGGAGCAGCAGGCAAGACAAGAGAGGTCTGCTGCGCCATGTGGGATGCTCCCTGGCCGGGGATCAAACTCGTGCTGCAGCGGCTGCTAATAGCTTCATAGTGCAGAGACTTAACCCTTCGTGCCATCAGGAAGGCCCTAGAGAATATTTTAAAGAGCGCAAGGGACAATGGTGATGGTTCACGGGTGAATTGGTGGTGCATAACCCACGGGGAATACACAATAATGTAAAAGATATAAATAAAAAATATATGTATTCGAAAAAAAAGATCCTTGGCTCACTGCACTCCAACCAATCACCACCAATTATAAAAATGAGAAAATTGATGCTCAGTGAAGAAAAGTAAGGAAACTAAACTCATGAAGTTAATTAAGAAAGAAAAACAATTCAGTGCCAAGCCTCTTGACACTGAAACCAGTGTTTTTGCTCCTATTTTGCATCTTAAACCACAAATTTCAAAATAAACATGATGATTTTCTGTTTGGATAGGGAGAGGGTGGTATTAGATCAGTATATTGGCATTTGGTTATACTGGAAGCTATGTTTTCCAGAATATCTTTCCTATGTGGGTCTAGATTAAAGTTGATCAAAGGGAATTTTAGTGGAAGTAGGTAGGCTGAAGTGAGATAGAAATTTCTCTAAGAATTGGTGGATAGGAGTCAGATGCAAGGATAATGCATAAATGTTGTGATGTTTCACTTTCTTCTTCTTCTCCTTGATCCTTATTTAACTATCTTCCAAACATCTGGCCTTGTTGACCAACAGTGACCCCAGTCCCATGACCAGATACTAATGGTGAACTCACAGAGGCAATAACCCACCAGCCTCTGTGAAATTTCCCTTGGATTCTCCCAGTGATGTCTGCCCATCTACAAGTTCTGGCTTGTGGACTAAGACCTGTGCTCCAGGAACACTGGTTAGCAGCATTTTTTTTTTTTTAATCTTTCAACCTTTCTTTGAGAATCCTTATATCTTTAGTGCTTTCCACAAAATTGTAGGATCTTATAAGTCCCTTATTTTACTATCTCCTTTGGTTTTGCTTTCATGAGTGAAAATGAAGATGTGAGGGGGAAAGTAATAAAGTAGAACTTTTGACTCCTATGGAGTAGTTATAAACCCAAGGTGATGGTGATTAATATTATTCTCAATATGCTCAAAATTTACAAAGTGACTCTTTATCGTTTCTAATTATCTCCTATTTTATAAAGAAAAAAAGACACGCTCGATTCAGAAATAAAACAGCCTCAATGCCGAGAAATGAAGGCAGCTCTGCCAAGTCATTGCTGCCTATGGCTCCCACCCCAGGCTCCTCTGACTCCCCTACAGAAAGTCCACAGATGAATGCTGACACTGTTGTGAAATTCTGCTAATTATACAAGTCACTTTTGAAATATTCATTTGGATTACTTTACAGAGATGGATATTAATGGCTTGCTAGCTTTGAAAAAAAAGAGAAAAAAATTTCTTTGATCTTAGAGAATTGGGTCCTATACTTTTTAAAGAAAAGTGGACTGGAGAGAAAGAAGTCTGAGTATTTCCTATTTCTCCAAGTAATTTATGGTAAAGTGAATTTTCTTTAATGGTGGTCGTTAGATTTAAAGATACAGAACCAGTAGTTGTAAACCTTTTAAAGAATCATTCTGGAGCGCCTCCCCGGTGGCGCAGCGGTTAAGCGCTGCGCTGTGGAGCTGTCTGCAGCAGCGATGCGAGTTTGACGCCGGCAGGCCGGGAGAATCCCACATGGCACAGCAGACCTCTCCTGCCTTGCCCGCTGCTCCCCTCAGCAGTGTATTTCTGATCTGCCTGTTCTGCTCCCCGCTCCGTGTCTAGTGAACCCTCTCGCTGCCCCACACCTCTGGCCTGTACCCCTGCTTGTATGTATAAATAAAAAATAAATCTTTAAAAAAAAAAAAGAATCATTCTGGAAACCACATTATGTTACAAATGTGGTTTGTAACTGATCAATGCAATGTAGGTCCATTCTCAAAAGCCAGATTGTGAAATGCAGAATAGTTATAACAAGCACAATTTAAGAAGTTCCTAGGCATTGTAACAGAAAGCATTGAGTAGAAGTTGGAACTATTTACATATTAAAGATCAGGGCTATTTAGTAATGAATCAGTGAAGAATGGAAGTCTATAGTTCCTTAGAGCTGAAAAATTCTAATAGCATGGTTTTCCAATGTCAACATGCAATGTCCTCATCCTCCTGTTACTGGCAAAATTTCCTGGGCCCCTTTGTTTAGGTTGATAGACCTTATTAGTTATCTATTACTGTATAACAAACTGCCTCCCAATTTTAGCAGCATAAAAGCAATAGACATTTATTTTATTTATTACCTCATAGTTTCTGAGTTTGAAATCAGGAATTGACTTGGTAAGATGATTCTGACTTTGGGTCTTTCATGAGGTTATAATTAAACTATCAGTTGAGACTTTATCACTGAAACAATTTTGGAGTTGGGGGAGCTGTTTCTAAGAGATCTTGCACATGTTGCTGTTGACGAGTAGACTCAGCGCTTGCTAGCTATTTCCATAAAACCTCAGTTCCTTGTCATGTGAACTTTTTGATAGGCCCTCCTTCATGGAAACTGACTTTTACCAGTCTGACATGAGAGAGAGTCTAATTGACCGAGATCTTTTACGTCTTATCTCAAAACTGACCTATCAACACTTCTACCATATTTTATTGTTAATTCAGATCAATCCCCCAAAACAAAATATGTGAGAGGAACATGCATAGGAGTGAATACCAATATGCAGGGGTCCTTGGAAGCCATCTTTGAGGCTGTCAATGTAGGACACTGTGATGTAAAATAGTAACCACCTGTGGGGATTCATTGGCATGTGGCCTATAGACTATAGCTTGAGAAAAAAATGATCTATATGTAGTCTTAATTTAAAAAAAACTGCACAATTTGCACAGTCTATCCTCCATTCATTCATTCAACTAAAATGTGTACATCATTTTATGATGTTAATCATAGAGAATGTTGCTTATCACTGGAATAAGAAGCCTTTTGAATCTACTGAACATATCCCTGAGATTTTGTCAAAGGCATGAACAGAATGGCATGAACAGCTGATATAAAATTCTACATGGTAGCTTTGAAACTTTCTTATCAAGGGAAGAAATGACTTGGTAATCATCTGAAATACTGACGACTTTCAAGGAAGTATTTATAATACTAGAGATGATAGGCTGCTGGTTATCAATACTGTCACTGATATAAAAATTCTTATAGGGACTATGGTGATGGTTCACGGGTGAATTGGTGACGGAAACCTATGGGGAATACACAATAATGTAAAAGATATAAATGAAAAAAATATGTAAATAAATAAATAAAAATAGAAACAGCACTGCCAAAATGCTTTATAGAGAAGTAAGAGAAAAAAGACTAAAGAGTTTTGCTGAAGTGATAATGGTCAGATAAGGCATAACTTCCCCACCTATTCCAATCAATGAAATCCATATTAGTGAGAAGAAAGACGTTTCCAAGTTGGCAAGAAAAATCCAGAGCAATTGGAAGACTCCCCAGCAGTTCTTTGGAAGACAGTGGAGTTAAGAGCTTAACCCATCAGATATATGCTGGCTTGTCAGATAAAGAAGGCTGGCACTCTCCTAGAAGACTTTTAAGGGTAGGATTTAAGTTCACAATTTTGGTTCTTCATGTGGTTCAGTCCTGCGTGTTCACATTTCATGATCTCTCAAATCTGTCACATTAAACATTGATAACAGGGATTAGGTTCTTTAGTCTAACAAGGAAGATTTTAATTTTTGCCAAATGTTCAAAAGTCTACCAATTTTCAGTGTAATTAGGCCAATCAAGGAGACATTCCAGTAGTATAAATCTGGACTGAAAAAGCCCTCTAAACTACCTGCTTATCAACACCAACTTAAGGGTGAAAAGCAACCAATGGTTAATAGTTGTATGATTTTATTATAATTTGGGAAGTTGATTACACATTCAGGATAAATAAGCCACAAAGATGCTAATGATCTTTCTCAAAACCCTAAAGCACAGCTCTTGAGCAAGCTCCTGTTGCTGCAATCCAAAAACAATTAGAACTTGCAATATTTTGGACACAGGATCTTAATATTATAATAATAATAATAATAATAATAATAATAATAATAATAATAATAATAAAAAAAACTTGTGGCAGTCTCCAGGAGCCCATACATGCAGTGATTTTAGATAAATCTTCACATTATGCCATAGTAGTTGTTAAGGACTGGGCAAAGAAGAATGTACAGATAACCAAGATTAAGGAATTAGCAAATTAAAAATCTTAGCATATCTAATTGCAAGGGAATTAGCAAATTAAAATCTTAGCATATCTAGTTGCAAGGGAACTTTCCTTGGGAAATTAATAGCTTAAATTAAGATTTAGTTAGACCAAAATTAGTTTATTTAGTATTAAAGGGTAGTGGCAAAAATCTACGTGTGTCCCTGAGTGCCTAGGCTTCATTCCGAGGACCCCAGCTTGTATCCATATCCATTTGGGAAGAAAAGAATCAAAGAAATATATGAATTGGAAGCAGTCTAATGATGATAGAAAATCCAAGTTACTTTGAAATGTGTATAGAGAACTAAAAAACAGAAACTAACAAATATTTCTTCAGATCATTTCTACCCAAGCAATAAACATACATTGAACAAATAATCCTCATAATAAGAGACCAGGGAATGATCAACAAACCTGCACTGTCATTTGGAGATGAACATGTATTGAGCTGACTCTTAATTTTGACCTATAATTTGTGTTGTCTATTAACAGGTGATATGTTAACTCTCATTGGCTGAGTAAATGTTTTAGTTGACACACTCTATTGTACCACTTGTGGCAATATATCCCTATTGTGGCCTTCCCTATCAACCAGGGAGATCGTCCATTTGATATTTTAGGCTAGATGACTTGTTCACATTCCTTAGCAACTTTATTTTTCATGCTAATTTTTAAACATTTTTGAAAATTGGTGACAAATTAATTTTGAAAGTTTTCAAGATTATCTTCTACTACTAGACTTCAGATATTTTTTTTCTCAATTTTCTCTAAAAACAGAAATTCCAGATTATAACAACTTAAAATTGAAGAAAGTTTGATGTTACAAGGAACAACCTTGCTTCCAATCTTCAAATCCCATTCTTCTCATCTGGTCATCTACTTGCTATCTGGCCTACAATCATGCCAGGGGATACAATTTCCCAAAGAAAATTATTTCATATTTATGAAGTTCTTGAGCAGCAGTAAAAAATGTTATTCTTAAACTCTTCAATACTGGTTTATACCTTTGAAAGCATATCTAAGATGAACTTGTGATATTTCATGTTATAATCACATTTTCATTGCCTCTTCATTTATCCAAGCTAGACATTTGTAATTCTTTCAAATAATGTAGGTTTTACATCTTGGATAAATCTGGTCAATCTATTCTTCATATGTTGCATGGATCTGTTTTCTTCTTAATGTTTACACTTAGAACCAAAGGCAGATTTTCCAGATGTCAACTGACTATATTAGCTAGAGAGGAACTCTTACTTCCTTAATTGAAATAATTTAGCCTGGGTTTGTAAATGTTATTGACACCACATAAATTGCATTCACAAAGATAAATGTTTTCAAAATCTTAAACTTGTCTTTAACAGTTCTTTCTTTCTCACCTGATTATGTTTGTGTGTTTTATTGTTTAGATGCATGGGTATGTGCTTGTACTCTATTGTTACAAAGCTATAATTCAACTCAAACTTTTTAAAGTTAATTATTCCATTCTATTAACAATTTTTCCTAATTTTGTATACTCATAAATGTGATGGATATCCCTTCTCCCCACCTTGGTATTAAGAACTGGTTGACCAGAAATTCAAATAAGCTTTCAGCACTGTACTTTAATCTTAATTCATTCTCTGATGAGCTAAAGGTAAAATTGGTTCATTTAATCCTCTGAACTATCTGTGAAATATACATTTTGGGGGTTTAAAGAAAAGACAGTTAATATAGTGATAAAATTGCCCAAGGTAATAATATGATGAGCCAATTGTCTGCATTTCTTCTCTTTCAGTGACATCGTATTGCTAACTTGAAATTGACATTGAAAAGATTAGACACACCAAGAAAATCCTACACTTTAAACTTGTTCTTTTTCTGTAGGGTCAGTTGTTAGGCATTTACCAGCACACCACTGGTCCAAGGACACAAAGTCAATAAGAAGCAGCACTAAGTCTTAGTTCACATCCCAGTTTTCAAGACCTTTTTAATAAACAACATTTCTGAAATCAGATTTTAACAAAGGGTAACAGAGTGAATTTCATATGAAGCTGGATTTGCTGAAGTACTAGTAAAAGGTAAAACATTCAAGGACAGAGATACTGGGAACCAGTGATAAACCTCACCTATTTCATATTTTGTGTTTTTTTCCTATTAAAACTATACCTTATTGCTAGTAATTTTTGCTTCATTATGAGTTTTTAATCTTAGCAATTCTCTTCTAACTGCTTCTTTGTAAACAGACATTTTGCAATCTGTATTTTATTGGCATGCCCTGAAACATATTGCCGAACACTATGACCATTGATTTTCAATATATAGTGTAGAACCAATCCCAAACCCATAATTTTCAGTTTTTCTTTGGTTATTTCAAATTACCTTTATCCTACTCCAAAAAGTAGCAAAAATTTGCCCAGTGGAAAATAAAGTAGAAAGTTCTTAGAATCAATTGGCATGGCATGAAAAGCATTGATGCTCACTCTCTTGGACAAGGTGTTCTCCACGGTATGTCTTATAGAAGTGAAAACGTGGCATGAGGCACTACAAAGGAGTGTTTTACATGCTGTGAAGAAATTCTGACAAGTAAAACTTTTTAAAGGTAATCATAGCTCTAATTTTCCAACTTGACAACAGAGCATCTACGTTTTGTAAAGCCTGGGGAAAGTGGGACTGAAAAATAAGATACTTTCTTCTTGTTGTCTTAAAGAATATGTCTTCCAGGGAAAAAAAGGAGTTTTCACCTTTAAATGCTTATTTTCTCTTTCCTCCTCCCTCTCCTCTCTCCTGTGTTACAGAGCTATCCTCCATTTGACAGATATCAGCCATATGATGATACTATTTTTCATAGCAATGTGCAATCTTTGTTTCCACTGGAGAGACCCAGTAGGCACAATATTGGACTTGTTATTAAAGGCAAACTAATGTCCCCCAAAGATTATCAAATCACTTCATGCCAGAAAGTGGTATTTTGAAGCATTCCCATTTCCCATGATTGAATGCACGTGGCATAGCAAGAGGATGAACATTACAGAAAATAGAAGAATTAAGAAGAATTAATATAATTTATTCTAGAGTCTCATAGGATATGTATAAATTTTATGAATAATTTTGTAAAAAGATAAAACTGTACAAACTATTCAGAACTCAGCTTAAAGACCACTGACCCAAGGAAGAAAGTAAAACAGGGGAGGATTTGAAAGGGAACAAAGCATCCTATTAATATTCATCTTGTATTTAAATTGAGTACAATTTTCATCACTGGGATTATGTGGCCTATTGTTATAGTTTCTTGGGATGCTTGATCAAGTCATTAGTAAAACTCTGTCAGATTTCTGCTTAAAATAGAGTAACCCTCTCTCCAAAATAAGTTCTCATATATAAATGCACATTGCCAAACATACCATCAATAAGTGCATGAGGGTTTCAAGTGATCATAATTACTGCTATCTCATAATAATATCAAAAGATAGAGATGCTGTTAGATTAACATAATAATTGCATGCATAGTCAGCTTTAATCATTTAAGGTTGGACTTTATCACACAGAAATAATTTAAAGTTAAAAATTTTTAAGTTGAAAGGCTGTAAGCATCCTGTTGTGACATCAAAAATGCTAACATCCAGATTCACTTTTTCATGTGTTTAAACATAGGACGTAACTTCAAAATAAGTTTTCATTATAATGGTCCTTTTTTCACCAACCCTCTAAATCAAAACTATTAGTCTGTTCATGTGTCCACAAATACAGACATCAATATTAGTTTTTATGGGAGTTCTGTGCTAACTTTTGCTTACACACAAGACTAGCAATAAAAAGAAATATTATTTTAAAGCTGACAACATTTTTGATATATTTTATAGCAAATTAAAAATTAACATACTTTTTATTTCATCTTTTCATGTATACTTATAACCTATCGGGGTTATGAGTGCTTCTTTAAGATAAAATCTAGGGGTATTATGAGCCAGATTTTCCAACACAGAACTCTGTTATCATGTCATCAAATGTGAGATATAGAGAAATAAAACAAAGGGTCAGATGAAATCAAACCAATAACAAGTCCTGTAAATCTCTCTGTAGATATAAAGTTATTAGCACAGGTGTTGAGAGGGAACACAATGGACTATGTGGAGGTCTGTGGTGACTGTGGCTGTGATGTGGTAATGCACACTTGAAGGAAGCAATCCTATACCTCTAAATCAAATGCAAGGTCATAAACTAATGTTATGTCAATTAAAAAAATAAAAATATTTTTAGAAGAAATAGTATGAACCATCTAGGAAACACAGACTTACATGAAAAACAAATTAGAAAATGTAATGATAATATCCCTGCCATAAATTTATTTTAATGATAAAATGACATAATGCATGTAAATACTTAATAATAGTTTCTGGCACATAATACATCCCCAATTGTTATGCCAACAATGAAAATGCACCACACACAGTTTCTCCTGAAGGATGTGTAATTGACTGAAAGTCCCAGCTCTCTTTCTAGATACACTAAGTTTGTACCCTTGTCAGTCTCCCAGACAACTGTTCCAATGACTGAACACAGCAACAGTACTAATTGAGGCCATCCCATGAAATGTGGGGCTCTTTAATTGGTATATTTGGTTTCATCCAAGCAATCAAATTTATCCAACAGCCCTGCTGAAGATCTTCTGGAATGGTAATGCAATCTAAGAATCTTCTTACCCTATTTTTCTTCCACCCTCTCTCCTTCACAGGTTTGACCTGCTTTCTCACCCGAAGCTCTTCCTCTCCTTTGCCACACCCTTGTCTTCACCTTTTGTTGATATTTCTCCCTGGAAATGTCTTACACTTTTCATTCTGTCTTAACAAGTGGGCATCAGGAAATCTTGGTTCTACGTCATTTTGTCTATTAACTTCGTTGATCTTTGCAGAACCCACTTATTCACTATGGACTTCAGTTTCCTCAACTACAAAAGAAAGGGATCATATGATTCTAGGCTTTGCATCTCTGAAACTCAGCTTTTCTATGATCTGTTATGTACTAGTTCCTGAGACAATGTACAGAAGAGTCTTTCTAGATTCTAGAACCTCGCCATCTACTAAAGGAAATATATCATTTGTACCTTTCGTGTGATATTTAAATAGGAGTAAATAGCCACCCAGAGACATAACTGGAACTATGTTTATTCTGTTGCTTATTTTTTTGTCCTTTTGGGAAGCACCGAGATCAAGATCATTTGTAGAAAATGACAAATGCATTACTTCTCTAAGGAACAAATATATAAACATGTACTATCATCATTGTTATTCATTGGTTATTTGATTGGAAAAATGTTGAATGAGAGTGGGTAAGACAAACCAATTCCTTGGAACATTTTAGAGAAAAGAACTTTATGTAACATAGAAGAACACTGAATATACAATCATATTCCTAAGGGATGTACTCTGATAGATAAGTTTATGACTCTCAGCTCCTGCCTGCAAAATATAACATCAGAGGAAAGTTCATCTCATGGGCAATATCATAAACATTACTTCCATCTGATTTTAAAATTTTAATTTTCAATTGCCACTTTTTACTGCTATTTTATTAGATAGCATCATTATCCTTAAAGCTAAAAGGACTACAAAGAAATTTGGAAAACAATTACATAAAGAAGAAAAAAGAGGTCATCATTTTTTACCATTTGATAATTACTGAACAGTGTAGTGCATTTTATCCTAATATTTTTATTCCATGCATATATTATTCTGAAATTGACATCATACCATATATAATGTTTTGAATACTTATTCACTTAACATTTTATCACATATACTTCCTTCAATCATACAGTCATCAAAATATGCATAATAATTTATTATAAATTTTGTTTATAGTCTATGTGCCATTTCTCCAGTTTTTGGATAACTGGGTTATTTCCCATTTGATAATGTGATTTGGGTATGAATATGTCTTCCTCCAACTAGCTAGCATAATCACATATGGTTCTATAGAAACCAGTCCATGTGGCCCTCTCTGAAAATGACACCTTTGGGGAAGGATTGGTGTAGTGCCAGCAGGAAATTGGCACTAGGCAGGTTCTTGATGATGAGCAGATGGGTATAAATGAGTCCTGGAGCCCTCGGTGGCTTTTTATGGCCCTTTATTATTTAAACTCTTAAATTCTGGCAACTATATACAAGGTGGCGGGGCCGAGGGGCCATGAGTACCATCTACTTGTGGCCATGTTGGCCAGGAGGCTAGGGTCCTCCTGGCCCCCGGCAAATCTTCAGCTTCTCTGGGGCCCTTCCTGTAGCATGCGCTCTCTGATGTTTGTCTTCTCTGTCCTTCTGCACATGTGCACACACTACGCCACACTAACTTTGTAGCCACTCTAATGGCTACTCTAAGCCATGACCCCCAGGCTTTGCTACTCTATCAGCAAGGCTGATCCCCAAGGAGGGGGGTGGGGGGGGGAGGCTGAAAAGCCTGAGAGCTCTTCAGCCTACCCTACAATTGAGTACCAGGTTTCTAAAAGAATCTCTATTTTATCATCATTTTTTTTTTGAGAATATATTTTGGTGTCATTCAAGGAGATCAGAGTCTCCCTGTGAGGACTGAAACCAAAACATAGAGATAAAGCAATAACTAAAATTTAGTTATAGTCATTATAACTCATAGGAAGATTCACAAGCAGCAGTAAACAAAGAAGAGAGCGACTTAACCAAAATGGAGGCCTGCAAGTGAAGAGAGAAATGAGCACATACTGCTAAGAATGGGACAAGATGATGCTCTTACAGGAACTTCAACATATCCTGAATGATTCCTCCCACCCCTTCATTCACCCCTGGCATTCATATAGTGCATGCCATTGTTATTTAGAGTTGGCTAGGCAAGCCATTCTGTTTACCTTACTTATCCTTGTAACTTTACCACAAAAAAACCTGAGGTTAATTTTCATCTATTTCTTGTAAAGTAAAAAAAAACTAAATTGCATACATCATTAAAATAAAACAAGTATATACCCTTGCCCCATCTATGATGATATCCTTAAAATATCTCTGGAAATAAAAGTATTGATCAAAATATACTTAAGATCCTTGCATAATCCAAATTTCTCTCCAGACATAATTTATTAAGCATACCGCCGCCAACAGTGCATGAAGAAAGGATTCAACCTCCCCCATGGTCACTGTGTATAACAACTTTTAAAACATTTGTCAATTTAAGTCTAAAATATTGTCTACATATTATTATAAATTCCTTTTATCATCAGAGAAACTAAACCTTTTTAGTGTTTATTAGGTATTTGCATTTCTTTCACTGTGTATTATTTGCTATGAGTCCAGATTCAATTATTACTTATTCTTAACTAGTGACAAGACTTTTTTTTTCCTGTGACAGAATCAGGCAGATCATATTTGAAACAAGTGTTTGTTCTTGAGGATTGTCATATATGTGATAGATTTATTTTTCCCTTTTGCTTTTATCTGTATAGTTTCAGGGATAGAGAAAAGCATGAATAAATCTGTTATCATGGATTTGATCCCCAAGTGAACTAATTAGTGTCTTTATGTTCTATGGCCACTTAATGCACTTATTTTCAGGTCAGTTCATTATAACAGTACCAGGGGAGGGAGTGAGGATGGTTTAATGCAAATCCTCCTTCACAGATAAAAGAGAAGCAAAGCATTCCTAGTTGGTGTAAAGGTGAGAGTCCTAAGCCCCATTTGGTCTCCCCTTCCCTTCCTTCTATTTTATTCTGTGGTCCCTCTATGAAATCCTAGGTTTTTGTGGAGCACAATAGGAAAACAATATGGAGTTACAATATCTATGAAAGGTGCAGTCATTTTACACATAAGGATATTTCAGTTCCACAAAAATAGTGAGATAGAAATGCTTAATTCTCATCATATCATTCTGCTGTGAAAAGAGAAAATAAGTATTTGTTTTTGTTATTGTTTTTCCCCCCTTTGGTAAACCTAAAAAGAGAACCACATACGTAAAAGATAGTTAGATAGGAAAAACTTAAAGATTCATAACGATCCTGTCATTCTTATGCAGTCTGGGTAAGAAGAAAAAAAACAATGACGATAAGCAACCATTATTTAGCCTAATATAAATACAAAATACCACCACTTTCAGATTTGATTGTGTTTACTCAGATTTGTCTATGTTCACTCATTCTGTACTCATTCTGTACTCTTTTACCTCCTTGAAAATAATTATTTTCTTCAAAGAATACCAGTTTTCTCTGTCACTAAAATGCAGCTGTATTGACTAAGTATTTTACTTAGACTGATAGAATACCTATCAACCTGTGCTCTGTAAGCAAAATTACTTCCAAACTAAGAGTTCAGCCCAGGGCTAAATGACAAAGTGTGTCTATTCAACAACAATTCCATTTTGTTTTTATCTGCCCTCTCCTCCAGCCCCTCTAAATTTCCATTCCTCTTGAATTTTTAAGATGCTACTTTGGTGTACAGACAGACTCACCTCCAAGGGACAAGGCCTCAAGACACAGTCCTTTCCTAAACCTTCTCCTCCACATCTATAACATTTTTCCCTGTGACTCTACTTGGAAATATAAAAATTGTATTTAGCTAGAACTCAAAACCAAATCCATTTTCTAATAGAGATCTTGATAAAAAATTGTTATGTATCTCATCAAGATATTGCACCTTTACTCACTGATTCAATAAACATTTATTGTTTGTCTTTCATGTTCTAGATGCCACTGGTAGGATGATTTCCTAGACAACATAGTCTCTGCCCTCCCAGAGCACACAGATGGATGATGCAAGCAAGTAAGTAGTTTTAATATAGAAATTCGAGTTCAATTTTAGGAAAATTTAGATGTTATGGAAATATATTTAAAAATACATAATGCAGAATTTGGAGATCAATAAAATCACTGCAGAATAACTGATATCCAAGACAGAAGGTGCAGCACGATGGTTAAGAGGGCAAAGACAAATTAGGTCACCTGAATTCAAATTCAAAATTCTATTCTTCATTAGTCATGGTCATGTGACCTGCAGAAGTGACTGGCTGTCCTTTAGCCCTTCTGTTAAACGAAGATAATAATAACAGCGCTAAGATGACAATATTACTGCAAAGATCAATAAAATAATAGTCGTAACTGCTTAGCAGAGTGGTCAGACAATATGTACTGACCTAAGAAATAGGGAACAAGATTTGGTGACAAATTAAAGTAGGTTTAATTTGTAAATCTTGTAAAAGCAGGTTGCAATGACTTCTGTTTTTAGCCATGAGGGAACAGTAAGGAACCTCATGGGAACCTTTCACCTTAAACAATTAGATATTAAAAACATACATGAAACATATTTCACTCATTAGACAATATGCAGCACTGAACATGGACCCTGAGAGAAGTAAAGTAAATGCAGTGAGCCGGCCCTACACGTGCCCAAGCTCACTCCGTGGAGACACATTCCAGGTCTCACTTCTGTGCAGAGCACGTCAAACTGAGTGTGGCCATCTCCCTACACCGAGGACACAAAATACAGCATTTTGAGAAGACACAGTAGTTAAAATTAGTAGAGCCCAGTACTGTAGAACAGGAAGCAGCACAGGCAAACAAAACTCTGGAGACATTCAGAGGGTCCCCTGCATATTTTATGGTATATATACACACACATATATATACACGCATACATATATACATACACTCTATATAAACAGTATATATACATACACGGAGTAAACTCCACATATTTATACATATACATACATACATAAGTATGGACACAGATACGTACATACATGGAAACTGCTGAGACTAGAGAATGGTCATGTTTTCCAAACCAAAGTCTATGGATTCGAGAAATACAAGCTGTAGGTAGAAATTGTACTAGGGATACCTCAATTAGTCCCTAAAGCCACTGGTCAGGCGGTTCCCTGAGGCACCTTCTTTGGGGCTCTGGTGGGCTCTGTTTTCACTCACTTTGTTGATAAAATTCTTAGAGCCCAGGACACAAAGAAGCTTCAAGTGAATGGTAACTTCAGCAAATGCTTCATCTTTTATTCCTTCTTTTCCCATTTTGCTTACAGTCAGGCATATCCTAAAGGTATGTGAACTTTCTTTTACGGAGCATTTACTGTGTGTCATAGAGCACAGTCCCTTGATATGAGAAAAGAATAACTAACTTATTTACTAGCATTTGAAGGAAACTTTTGACAGTTATTGGAAACTTGATTGTAAATGCTTCTGAATTGTGACTATTTTCCCTTCTCATTTTGAGCAACAAGTTTCAACCTATAGCATATATGTATATACCTATATATAGTAAATAATAGCAGTATAACAATTGAAATGTCTTCTATCATAGCAAGGATATTTTTTTCCTTTAAACATTGCTTCATCTTCATACTATCCCCCTAAGACACACCAATAATTTTTATAATCATCAAATTTGACTAAAATATGAGTATATAATAAATATTAGACATTGGTAAGAAGATGATGCTTAGGTAATTAATACATGCTATAGATAGGAAGGTGGTGGTGATGATGAAGATAGATGATAGATAGATAGATAGATAGATAGATAGATAGATAGATAGATAGATAGATAGATAGATAGATAATAGGCAGACAGAAAGAATTAGTAAATGGGTACAGGCAGCAGAGGTCAAAAACTGGGGTAAGATAAAAGTTCAATAGAAACAATTTGCAAACAAATTCCAAAGTTTCTAGCAAATGTATTATGGAAAAATTTGTAAACTTGTTTGAAAAGAAGAATGACTTAGATCATAGCAATAATGCACATATTGATGTTTGTGATTCTATTGGATCTTTTTCTAGGGGCAAATTTAATGGGGTAAGAGGTTAAAAACTGGTATGGGAGAAAAAAACAAAAGGTCACAGACCAGTAAAGTCAGCTCCATCTGTCGTCTGTTGTCTTTCTTTTTGGAGAGGCTCTCTCTCTCTTCTTAGTTTTTATTATATTTGATGTCATATTATTATATTTAATGTTAACAGAAATTATGATATAATAGTTACCATTAATAATAATTTATAATGACATTTGATGGAGATATTTTATTAGAAAATCCTAACTGTATCCTATTCTTTTGAAGCATTAATTTTTGATTATGAAATAATTTATGATTTTTTTTAAAAAAATGAGGTTTTGCCATTTGTGACAACATAGATGGGGCTTATGGTGATAGATATGAGTCAGAAGAAGAAAGACAAATACTGGATGATTCACTTACATATGGAGTTTAAGGAAACAAAACAAAGGAACATACATGATTAAACCAAAACAAACCCTAGAATGCTGACTGCAGAATTGAGGCTAGCAGAGGGGGAGTGTGGGACCAAGGAGGCCGGGAATCCAACATACAAGGGTGAAGGATTATAGGTGCTTGCATGTATGTGTAGTATAGTAATATATCTGAGGAGATATGAACCTGTGCCTCTAAATCATATAGAGAGTTGTAAATCAATGTTTCCCCAATAAAAATAATTTAGTAAAGAAATGATTTATGATTTAAAAAGGTATTAAGGCATTATGCAGACGTGAGGGTTTTTTTGTTTGTTTCAGTTGGTTATTTTCACCATGTTTTCTCTGGTTCCTCTCCAAGAAGGTTTTTGGGAATAGGAAGAAAAGGTTACATGACCTCACGGCATTGGGGGAAAGAAGGCGTTCACACTAGCTCATGCACACTAGCTGGTGACCTTTGGGGAGCTGTTCTATTCCTGGGCATCTTTCAGTATGGGCTGCAGATAATAGAATTCATAGTCCGGGGAATTCATAGTCCGGTCTGTGTCTGGACTTTGTTTCTTGTCAGTGCTGCAGATTTCAGCCCTGTTTTCCTTCTTGTCTTATGTCCTATATAACCCCCCCAGGCTCAGCTTTGACATTATTCTACAATTACCACAGCTTTCTCCATTTAAGTTCACTCATTGCCACAAAAATAGACAAAGACCTTGAGTTTCAAACATGAGCTCTTCATTCTTAGCATAATTCCATACTCCTAGCTACACTGGACTGCCCAGTGCCAGAGCTAGAATATTTTGCAGTTACCTTCCTTCTGAGTACCAAGGTGGGAAAATGCTGGAGAGCCCTCATGTCTATGTTTTATAGCACTTTTTCTCATTCCCAGAGGGAAATAGCCACATGTTCTATCAGCTAATGTATTTTGCCCCTTCTCTTCATCCTTCAGCCCCCTGTGTACAAGGGTTGACCATCTTTCAATCACTTCCTCTGTGTCTTTTATCCCTAAATTCTCCCTGATGTACCATGAGAGAAAATCTATTATCTAGAATCCAAGGTAGTTCTTGAGGTGTTAAAGGAATTTTGTACCAATCCTACAATCATGACTGTCAAAAATGAAGACTAAATCTTTCTCTTTCCATGCCAGCTATCATATTCTGAATCTTATGCCTGAGGCAGAAGACTACCTTCAACTGACTATGAATATGCTATGTGAAAAAAATGCAAAAGAAAAAAAGCACATTAATATTTGATCAAAATATGGAGCACACACCACCAACAATTCTACCTCATTTTACAATGGCTTGTAGGATAGGATCAGAGGAAGTTCCTATTTAAAGGGTAAGGTGAGAACCATTTCCCATACCTCCAAAGTCATCTTCCAAAATTGCACAGCATTTTCAGGGTATAGAAATATGATAGTCATATTATTTTAAATAATCTGAAATCATGTTCCTGTATTTACATTGTTGAATGCACCCATGAGCATTGATATATGCTGAAATTAGGAGCAAATGTTTTCCTCCTCTTATCCTCCCATAGGTGTAAGCCTGCCAAATGGACACTTCTTGAAACTTTACTTTGGCATCCCTCAAAAGTCAGTATTATATAAGTTAATACAGAGATAATTATTATTTTTTGTTCTCTGATATTTTTTTCTGTAGAATAAAGATAAAATTATGCTTTTGACTGATCAGTAAATAATCAGGCAGCTTGCTGATTAAATATCAATTTAAATATATGTTTATATATTATAAACATATGAATATATCAATATAAATATGTGTTTATAGAGACAGTTTAACAGGGTTAGCTTTTTTGTTGTTTTTTTTTTTTTTTTTGCATATTTAACTGTTGACTCCTGTGGTTTCTCTGCCCTTATTTTGTTATTTTGCCTGGTTCTTCTTGTCCTTATCCCCACTCCAGCTATCTTTCACATTCTCCTGGGAATTTTTCTCTCTACCTTATAGCGACCCAATAAGCTTGTGAAAATAAGGAAAAACTGCAACAAGCTTTAACACTGATAAAGGATTATACTGAATAGTCATGGCAAAGACCTATAAAGTTGCATGACATGTCACTAAGTATAATGAAGTCCCAGAAGCAGATAGAATGGTTATATAAAAAAATAATCATAACTTCTCCTCTTACATGTGAGTTTCATTTGTGGTATTGAAGAACTCTGGGGTGAACGGAATGTGGAAGACATAGGGTTAGCCTTGAAGACATTAATGAATTCTCGGGTGGTACAGAACACCTTCAGCTTGTGTGCTCTGAACTGCAGGGCAAAGATGATAGCATTTGTCCGTCAGTGGTTTCCTAAGGTGGTCCCTCAAAGTGCTGCTGCGGTATCCACTGCCCCTGAGCCTTCAAGGCAGACAACTGACAGTTTCTGAAAGTCCCAGTCCTAACGAGCTCTGGGAAGATACTTTAAACAAAATTCACGCACAGAAAAGTAGCCTTAGAAGTGATTTCTGAATGTTTTCTTGGGGAAACACACAGGGCATCGGTAGGGGAGATGTGAGAGTTGAAATGTGATGGCTGTATTGTTTTGTGATATGACTCATTTCTACAGTGAATGGGTCTGGTACTTACAAGTTTATGTCCCTTGAAACAGAGTCAACTATAGAGCTAATTCCATCAAAACCTGTTATTGAGTTGGTAGCAAGTAAGTTCGACTTGTTTCCCCTCAGTCTTCTCATTCACATGTGTTTCAAAAATAATATGTTAAAATTCACCTATGATCTAATAAGGAAGGGATCAAAAAAAGAAATCAGATTACCGTTTCAAACAGTTCCTATATTATGTACTTGGGTTAGAGACATGCACTAATAAATTGTGCTGAAGTAGATAGAGGTAGCTCAGACAGACCTGAGTTAATATCCCTACTCATAAATTTATTTTAAGATGGCCTTTAGCTTCAGTTATATCATCTTAAAAATGGGGAATATGTTATCTACTTTAAAATACCATTTTGATAATGCAGGCAAAGATACAGTAAGTGCCCTGAACATCATGGCCTTCAATGACATGTTATTATTTCATTTTTTTCCTATATGATTAAAAAAGTAAGCCACTACATTTATTCTGTAGATTTAAAAATGATTTATATGGTTTGACCCTTTATCCTGAAATCAGTTAATAGAAAAACCAACAAAAAAATAAATTGTTCAAAATGTATAAAGTAACAAAATAAAACTAATGTGGTTGAATGTAGGACAAATTCTTGCACATAGGCTATTAAAAAAAAAACAAAATTCGAATCAAAATTAGGATCACATCTATTCAGGGTTGCTCTGTGGATATATAAACTATAGACTACATGGTTTTGCAGCCAAAGGGCTTTTGAACTGAAATCGCAACCATATTCTACACAGTTAATCCCAGTGGGAAATGCAACTGCAAACTTTGCTTAACTCAACTTAGAGTTAAAATGATATCTGTGTGGGAGGCAGTGTAGCTTGGAACATTCACATCCTATACAGGATGCATCTTTAATGGAAGGAAAAGGGCTCATTGGGAGCAAAAGGCATGCAGGCTTGAAAGACTAGAACTTGTGCTCAGTAACAAAGCTTCCCAGTGAAAGTTGAGCTGATTTACTTTTGCAGAAAGGTACCAAGGGAAGAGTACATCCCAATTTGTCCTTGAATTGGAGTATGTTGATTGCTTGTACACCACTGCTAGCTCTTCAATTCTTTACCTGTTAGAATTTGGATTACCTTAGGAAGAATCTCTGACAAACTGTAATAATTGGATCCATCATTGTTTCAATAGACCAATATTAATTAAACGTTTTCACCTTTTGGTGGAACTTGTTGGATACTGATTAGCTATGACAGATCATTATATTTCAGTAGAACATGGTCAAGATCCAGCAATGAGCACTGAGATGTGAGAAATGTGATCGGGCACCAATATATTCTGGAATTAATAATTATACTGAATTGGCTGTAATGAATAATTTATGGTGTAAATTCTTATGCAATTTGCTATGGTAACACACAAGAAGATATCTGCTGTATCTTAACAAAGCACAAATTTCCAGGAGTAAAATAATGGATAAAATGATAGGGAGCCCACGTCAGGAGAAAAAGCTTTACATGGGTAAAGTGCAATGAGATTAAACATGGAATGCTACCGTCCTTTTCATCAGCAATTAACATTCATTATTCAAACAGAGGTGCAAAGTCTTACATGAAGTATTTAAGGTTGTAGAGAATTAACTCTTTATCCTTCAAATGTTAACAAAAACTAGATGGGCAGGAAAAGGCTGTTCTTTATTGTAAGTGGCACTGGAGAGAGTGTTGTTTGCTTTGGTTTGTTAATTGTTTTGTGGGCAAATGACAACGCATGCAAGTTTTGTTTACTTTATTCTATTTAACAGAAAGGATAAAATTATAGAGGTCCTTTAAAGACCTCTATAAGGAAAGTGTTGTTAAGCAGACTGTTGCCAAGTGTGGGTAATCTGAAAAAACTATACTTGAACATAGTTAAGTACCCAATTATAATCGCCTTATCTTCCAGGTATTCAGTATTTTCCTGTTTCTAGAACCTTATGACCTTGGCTCTTTTTTTTTTTTTTTTTTTTTTACCTAAACAACAGATATTTATTCCCTTATAATTCTGGAGGTTGAAAATCCAAGATCAAAGTGCCACCAAGTTGGCCTTCTTCTCTCCTTAGTTCACAGATGGCTGCCTTCTCTCTGTGTACCCTCTCTGTGGTCTCTTACCCTTCTTATAAGGATACCAGACTTATGGGATTGGGACCCCACCTTTATGTGTCATGAATTTGATCTTTTTAATCCTAAAATCAATCTTATGAAAGTAGTAGATGAGGAAACTAGGACTCTAAGCAATCAGGCATATTCACACAGCTTGAAAATTAGTGAAACCCTGATTCCAAAATACTATAAAGTCTACAGAGGTGTCAAGATGTGCCATTGTCTCAATAGCTTGAATAAAATATGTTGTTTAATCAAAACTGCCATTCTTATTTGACTCTATGGTATGCAGTTTCTTGAATTTTGACCTTACAAAAATTGATATGTTATCTGATAAAAATCAAGCCATGTAACATCTGTGACCATTACTATGTGAAGTACAGATACAACTAACTTATTTGTAGATGATCTCTGATATTAATTTTCTTATACATTTATTTTTATTGTTGCTCATTGTGCTCATCGTTCAATATCAAAGGCTATACCAGAAGGAAAAGAAAGAAATATTCGACTTCATTGGGAATACTGTAAAAAACTTCAGTGTGGTGTACAGATTCAGTTACTGGAATCATTCATTGCTACCTTCACACGTAGCATGAAAACACCCACATCATACAGAGAGCAGGTGCTGTGAATGTCAGGCCCTCTGGTGAGCACTTCACCTGCATTATAGTCTCTAACTGGCACTATATCCTGAGACTATATGAACTATTTTTAGCTATATTTTAATGGAAACTAAATCTTAGAAAGATCAAGAAGTTTGCCCAGTGTTAGCACAAATAACAGATGAGGCCAAGTTTAAATTCAGGTCAATCTGTCTCCCAATTCACAACGTTAGAAATCACCCCACCCTTCCCAGACTAGAGCCAGATGTTCACCCCGTCTTTGCTGACTTTTTTCACACAAACCAAACCTTTTCCCACAGGATGATTTATGTCCTCAATATAAAACTGTGTTTATTTGACAGTCATTTATATCTAATTAAGAACAATTATCTCTGGGAATAGATGTCTCTCATTTCACCATAATGTGTGTGGATGCGAAGCTGACGGCAGCATTTGGGAGAGTGAAGCAGTGAAGCACAGAGAAAAAGAAAAATAATTTTTTGTTATTGTCCTTAGATACAGAATAGGATGTAGATTTTAACCAAGAGTAAAATTCTTTACCTACCTGGTCCTCTATTTCAGTCTTCACCTTGGGATCAGTCTGGGTGACACTTGAGTTTGCAGGTATCCTTTTCCCAGTAGCTTCTTGGAAGATCTTAACCTTCCCCTAAATAATCCATTCAATAGATGAATTACTTTTTTATTTTTTTATTGATGTAACAGTGCATTTATCATTATATAAGTTTCAGGTGTTCATCATTCAGGATCAACATGTGTGTATTCATAGATATATACCACATTAAGTTCACCACTGAAAATCCAAATCTATCTAATAGCTAAATTTTAATGCAATGGTCCATGCATTGGGTGATCATTGGGTGATCATGCCCCAATTAATATTGAGTTCTCCCTGTTTTACCAGCACTCTGTGGGAGGACAGAAAAAGAAGGTGGAAAGAGGGTAGGAACTCTCTTCCCAAGAACTTCTCTCTTTGAACAGAAGAGATGTGATTATATGTAGGGTCTCTGTTTATAAATTTTGCTCTTTTTTATTAAATGCTCTGCACATATTCCTGATATGGAAGGCTTCATGATGCCAGTGATGACGAGGAAGATGCTGGTGATATTCACTCCCCTAGAGCACCGTGTCCTGAGATGAGACTAGCAAGTGAAGGGCTGATGTCAAGTAAGTAATCAAATCCTAAAGAAGAATCTACTTCTTATTTCTTATTCAACTACATAAAGAGGTATCCTCTTTCAAAATAAAATGCTTTCTCAAATAGTCATAAGAAATTTCACGGAAACAAACAACAGAAAATGAAACCACTTTCCTCCCCTCAAATATGTTTGACTTAACAGCATTATCACTTTCAAAGAAGATAAGTATTACCAATAAATCACTGTACTCACAGATGCAGAGCAAGGCAGAACACAGGGCTGCCAAGGCATATATTACAACAATAGATGCCTTAGCAACAGTTTTAACTGTTCTGCAACAGATTGTGCCCTAAAGCAGTAAATATCCTGCACACAGGAGGTTATTTAGCATTTGCTTTCCCTAAGTAAATAAGTAGGTAGACAGACAGACAGACAGAGAGATTCATCATCATCATTTTTTATTCTTTATAGTTTTTGAAAACAGACTTTGAAAAGATTAGGAAAGAGGAAGCTCTTAAGATTGACACACATACAAAAGCTGTCACATTTGCCTTTTCATTTAAGAGAGTAGACCAAAAAAAAGCATTCCTGCCAAAACAAAGGTGGGGCTGAGAGCACCAACATCAGTGCTTTCTCAGTCTGCAGAGACGTGTGTGTGTGTTTGTGTGTTTGTGTGTGTGTGTGTGTGTTTTACTTGAATTGAATCTTCCATATGTCTCATGTCCTGACATTAAGTGAATTCCATCTATAAGACATGCTTCTAGCATTTCTACCCAAAAACAGAGAGAAATGTAGATGAATTAAAACACTACACAGCCCTAGGTGAAGCCATTTTAAACTGAAATAAAAATCAAAGATACCATTCTGTGTCATTAGGGGGTAGGAGATCACTCATTTATAACATCCTAAGACTATGCTCTTGCTGCATGGTTTTTATTAAATCCCTGAATGTAGAGGGTGAGGGTTCCATATAGCCGCCCTCTTCCTACTCCTCCGGATGTGATCTTCCTGAGCTAGGGGATCTCCTTCGAAAGCTTTTCCTTGATACTCTAAGACCAGCCCTATGCTTCTTACTGGTAATCTGAGACAGCATGGATATTAGATATCCCCAGCTACCCTGGGATAAACTTACAAAGTTCAGGAGATGGTTGGTGGTGCTTTTCTCTCCTTAACTATAACCTCTGTGTTTCCATTTGAGAAGATCTCTCATCTCTCCTCCTCCTCCTCCTCCTCCTCCTCCTTCTTCTTCTTCTTCTTCTCTCTCTCTCTCTCTCTCTCTCTCTCTCTCTCTCTCTCTCTCTCTCTCTCTCTCTCTCTCTCTCAAATCTACATGCTTCCATTTTTCAATGGAATGATAATGATAGCTACATTGTTGGTTTGTTATGAGAATTAAGTGATGCTACAGCGAGAAAGAGAAAGAAGAACCCTCTCATTCTCTCTCTTAGACAGACAATAAGAGACATGTTTGCTTTCATTGAATCTCCTGTTCTTGCCTTTGTTTCTTCTATGGACTAACCCTTTATATACCATCACTGAAGCAATATTGATCTTTTCCACCCCTAATGTCTGACATTACCTTGACAGACTAGAGATATATGCAGGGGATTGTAGGTAAGGCATCAGAGGATAAAGTTCCACAGGAAGAAATAAAGTCTCTGAGGTTGTGTTTCAGAAAGGATCTTGGTATTCAGAGTTCAGACCCATGGTGTAAACAGGAATAGATTTCACTGAGAAGGGGAAAATAAGTTTGCAAGGGAGAGTAGACACTTGAAGACAATGTTAACCTACCTTTCTTTTCAGTAAAGAGAAGTCTATCTCAAAAAAGTCAGAAGATGGCAGGGAGTTCATGGAGTTACTAGAAAGAAGAAAGCAAAAATTAGGAAATAGGAGAAGGAATGTAGTTGGGAATGGATAGAAAGGAAGCATGTTTTGTGCCATATATTTGAAAATCCCAGCAGGTTACAGAAACTATCAATTCTTTAAGGTACTCAAGGGATGTTGAGTATTTGAGACACCCCAGGAATAGATATAATTTTAGTTCAACATAGATTAGAGTCACATGATTCAAAGATCCATGGTCTCCCTTTATCAATCCCCAGAGATCAGAGTCCTTGAATTCTGAAGCTTGTTGCTTTTAATTTACTTTGACATACAAATGAGCATATATCATTCTAGAGTTTGCTTGCTATATACATAGGGTATTAGAGCTCTGTTAAGAAAAAGAGAAGCTAAAATCCAGCTCTATTCAATTGCTGGATACTATCCCAAGTCTAGTTCATTAAAACTGGAAAACCAGCAAGCTTGAGAAAGAATTTGCAAAATACAGTAAAAATCATTGCTTTCCATTGCAGTGAATTTTAATAATTGAGACCGTCATTATGTGTGACCCATAAAAGGTAACCTCTATGGTTATTTGTTATGTATTCAGTTTTGTCTGCCTTAGCTTAAGCTTAAATATTAATGGAAAAAAGAAAACTACAAAATCCCTCAAGCTGTGCTGTAGGAGTCCAACACTTTTTAGCTGGTAGCAATGAATATAATCATCATTTCTGTGCTAATTTTTCAAGACAGCAACAAACATAGAAGCAAATAATTTAAAGAATGCTGGATAAAATATCTCACAATTTGCATATGCAACACATACAGCCTAGGTTCTGAAATTCTTCTTTCTCAGATAAACACATTTAAGAATGTAGAAGGAGCTAATTTATTAAATATGGGGAAAATCTCTTAGCTCTGTTAAGGGACAAAGAGTATGGTGTTAATATGGTGATTGTCTACCAAGCTGTAGACAGTCTTAGTGGTGGTAAAAACACTGTTTTAGTTAATCATCATAAGAAGATTTTCTAATTTTAGCTCTGATCTCCAGCAGTGTCATTTTGAGCAAGTTAAAATCTATGCACCTCCACTTATTCAAAGAGAAAGAAAATGGAGTCACATTGCAGGTTTGTTGTGGGAATTAAATATAAACTTTGGCAACGTTCATGGAACATAAATGTTCTATGTTAGTTATTATTATTGGATCATAATAAGGATGACCAAAAGGCTTCTCATTAAATGTTTTTGGCTCCACAAAGTTTAAAATAGAAAACCTTTTAAAATAATCAGAAGTTATTACAGACACAACATGAAGTGATTAAGTCACTAATCTGAATTTATATTAAGGAATCTAGGACATTGGCAATACAAGGAGCTTTCAAAGCATTTAAGAATATAACTCATTGAATCTTTATCAAGTACCAATTAAAGTCAAGTAGACATCAATTTTTTGATAGTCTTCATTCAACATTTTTTCTCTTTTGAAATGCTAGCTAAGGATTTTCCTGTAGGTCATAAAGTAGTAAAAGAATAAGCTACAAATAATTGCAATATGATGTGATTAACAAAAACAGGGCTCTATAGCAGGCAAAGTGCTGATATATTCTCTCTATATTTGATTATCTCATTTCAATTAAACACCTTGCTTGTTCTTCATCTTTCTTTCAAACCAAAGACCTGGAGCATCCACAAATCTATTTTGGAGGAAGGGAGTCTAGGTAATTAAAAAATGCATTGTCCATCTAACATCAATTAACTGTAAGTACTCAAAATTATTTTTTAAAATAATCGAAATTTTATTTACATCATCTTCATGTAAGCATATTTTATAAAGTAACATTTATATGACAATATTTTCCTTGGCTTAGTCATTCTACTTAAGAGTATCAAGTGCCTAGTGGACAGTTCTTTATGAGTCTGTATATTTGCTTAAAATTTTGGAAAAAAACTAAACTAGCCTAATGATAGAGCTAAAAACATTTTTGTCCTTAAATGATATAAACAATTGCCTTTTTAATCCCTCTATTTATTTGGGTAGCATAAATTTGAACCTTAGACTCTTTTTTTTTTCAAAGATTTATTTATTTATGCATGCAAGAGCTGGGGTGTAGGCCAGAGGTGGGAGAATGAGAGGATTCACCAGAGACAGATTAGGGAGAAGAACAGGTGAATTGACTGAAATATACTGCTGAGGGGAGCAGCCGGTGAGACAGGAAAGGTCTGCTGCACCATGTGGGTTAGCTCTCTGGCTGGGGGTGGGGGAATCTAACTCATGCTGCAGGGGCTGCCAATAGTTCATAGTGCTGAGACTTAACCCCTTGCACCACCAGGGAGGCCAGAACCCTAGACGCTTTTATGTTGGCGTAGGGTCAAATTATTCCTTCAGTTCATAAGCTCAAGACCCAATTTTCTCTCATAAACTCTGGGTCCATATGGCCAGCTCTGACTTTGTCCTTGTACTTATCCTCAAAAGCACAAATTGATTTTTTTTTAATTTATAATCCTATCACCAAAAAATTAGGGTGATTATAATTTAATGATTATATTATATATTTGGGTGATATTTTATGCATTGGACCAGAAAATAAATAGAAAAATATCTAGCTATAAATGGGAAACAAATAGTAGATTGCAGTGCAGTGGTGCTCTGTAAAGACAGAGGGGAAAAAAAATCTTATCTCACAGGTAGAAAAAGTTGACATTTCATGTAAAGGAAAAAAGAAACTTGAAGCTCATTGTATTTTAATATAACTGCAGAAAGCTTCAATGACCCCCAGGAACAACCGGGTCTTTCTGTGAAGAGCTTTTATTTCAGGGAATTCTACTCAGTGATCCAATACTGCTTCTCCTGGGGATCTTGCTTAAGCCAATCAATTTCTCCACATGTTAATTTTGTTACCCAAAGAGAAAAACTTATAACTATTCCCAGTCACCTTAGAGGATGTTTTAGAGTATAAATTACACGGTATCTTTACAGTTTGTTGTTTCTAGAGAAAATCCCCCACAAAGAGAACTTGAAATGTTGAGTATAAATATTATATAAAACATCTACTGCAGCATTTAAAACCACTTCTCAGTAACAGTAACAATACTAATTATAATAAGCAATGTCATCTACATAATGGGTCAATAGTATTTGAGAAACAGCAAAAAAAAAAAAAAAAGGAGGGTAGAGGTATGGAGACTGCTTTATAATTCAATTATGTTGAAAAGTTGACTGACTCATTTCTTCCTGTCTGTCACAGGACAAAAATGTGAAAGGCTGAGAATTACATGCAAAACTGAAAAGAATTGAATCTGAGATGTCTGATTTTGATTTGGCTAGCCCATGCTGCTGTACAAAGATAGCCCTGGGCATTAATCTGTCAGGTCCATTATTATGCCTATTTCTGAGATTTATACATTGGTTTATGGTAGCAATAGACATTTATTGAGTGCTGATCACCTGCCAAGCTCAGTGCTGCACACCTTAGTAGCTATGGTCCCAACCCAGTGGGTTTTCAATCTAATAAGACAGGCAAAGGCAATTAAGACACAGACTCAAAGGAAGAAAATGACTAATGCATACAGAGGAGACGGAACAGCTTTCCTTTCCTTTGCTACACCTTGTATAGCCCACCGTGGTGTCTTTGTTCAAGGAAGTTAAAGAAGTGTTTTATAGACCAAGAGGGTATGAAGATAGATGTCAGCTGCCTGCTCAGATCACCTGTTCACTTCAGATTTTTTGACATTGATGCAAATAGCAGATTTTCAGATGTTTTACTAGTCTCATCCAATTCCTTATGTGAGTTATTTTCTTATCCTTTTAGTTCTTCCCATCTCGTTTCATTCACCTGCATATATAGCATCCTTACCATCATTCTCAGCCAGAATTATTTAATATCTCCCTTTGAAATACTGTAATGGTGCTCTTTCCTCCTTTAGGATGATGTAGCATGTTCTTTTTCATTAAAAGCATTTATCAAGACTTTCTAAGCACTTGATACTAAACTTAGTGAACTAAACATGTACGGTCTAGGTCCCCAACTCACAGAAAATTTAAGACCAAAAAATACTGAGCTATTCATAGAAGATTTGTATAGCTTTCATAATTATCATTATATGAATGCTTTCTTATTACTTGCCAAAAAAAATGTTTAAGTACATTCAAAGGAACTTGAGTAAAAATGGAGCTATAGAAGTTGTGTATTTTTATAGGTTAGAAGTAACACTAAAAAGGTCCTGTTCTCCTTAATTATTGAAACACACCATATGCTACAACTATGAATGAGCATACAAGTTCAGGTTGTTTTGTATTAAGCATAAACTTAAGTCTGTCAAAATGTTTTTCACTAGTTAAGACTGATATAATATTTTCAAGACAGAAAAACACATTTTTTAGTTTGAAAACAAATATAATTTTTAAAAATGCATTTTAATGTTTGCATTTTTAAAGACATCATAACCATGCAAAGTATTAAGTCTATACCAAGAAAGCACTGATAACTCAAGGCATTCAATTAGCAGACAGTGCAGAAAACAGACTCTGGGGAAAGAAACTGCACAACCCATAACATACCAGACTGATGAATTTTTTCCAGGGATTATAGGACATTCTCTGCATTTTTCCCAAATAAAAGGTCCTGTACTGGTTGCTGCTATAGAACTATAAAGAAAAATTTTCTGTCCTCAAGGGATTTATAGTCAAGTTGGGGGAAAAATTTAACATAAGAGAAAATGACCTGAAATCTAAATAAATTATGCGCCAATAAGACCAACACATAAGTGATAACTGTATGGAATTCTGTGTTTTTAGTGGTTCCAAAGAAATCCAAGCTTTGGTCTCTTTTTTATTTTTAAGTTTAATTTAATATAATTTAATTTTGTCCACAGATGCATAGATCAGGATTGGTCTTAACATGCAGTCACCTTTGATACGAGCACAATTTGCTTCTATTTAATTGACTTAAAATCAATATTTGATGGGAAGATCAAGGGTCTTTTGCAGGCCAACCAAAGAGAGATTTATAGACAAGAGTGACACATGTCCTATTAAAACAAACTTTACTTCACCTCTGCTTAAACTCTCTGTGTTCCTGCTGGCCATATTAGATCACATTACTACCAACACCATGGCAAAATTCCACAGACAGCGGACATGAAGAAACATATTTGGAAGAGAGACAGAGAAAAAGACACAGGGTAGGGTCAGGGAGCAGAAAGGAAGAAAACAAATATTGGGTTAACAGGTATCATTAATTACATTTATACCTGAGACCAGATCTCTCTCACAGCACTCTAATCTTTAAGAACATAACTCAAGACTCTGAGTATTTTCATTATTCTTCAGCTAGAAGTTGTGATTCTTTAATTTACTACTCAAAGAGAAAGTGGTGCGATTTTTAACTTGTAAGCATTCACTCCGAGAGATAGCATTCTGTCTGGAGAGGTGAGCAGCTCAGGGATAATATGAGTGCACGTTCCGCTTATACTAGTATAAGACCATCACGGCCTCCTGAGAACCATCCCACGTGGTGATAATTAATTTTTAATGTAAGCCTGGAGGGCAAAACACTTAGGCGTTATCCAGTTTTCTCTAACAGAATGAATAGGTAAATGCTAACATATGTTTATCGATAGCTGATGTATTTAACTATTATTGTAAGAACAAAGCTTTGCTTTTCCATCATGCTTGTTCTCCTATTTCTCTCTCTTCGGTATTATAGAGAAGTGGATGGCTAACCTTTAGAAATGTGTAGTGAGGTCATAGAATCTTAGAGCTTAGATGGGTAACAGTAAGTACAAATCATGCCTGCTGCCACTTTCATTTCCATGTTCGCTTTGACTGGCATAGCTAACTCATCACAGATTTTTTTTTTTCCTGACTCTGAACTATGTTTCAGAAACCTTATTAATGTAACATTTGGAGTAGAAACCTGCACTCAGTGCAACATATTTGTTAATGCCAGTATTAGATAATAAATTCCCTGAGTACATTAATCATTTGCTTCCTTGCCTCATTTATGGTTTTAACCATATACTAGCTATCTCATTAAAGATGCTTGGTAATACTATGAAACAAATATACAAGATCTCAAAAAGCATTTTGCCTAAAATATATAGATGATGCTGATAGATGATAGATACATAGATAGACAGACAAACAGCTAGCTAGCTAGATAAATAGGAATGATCATTTACTATGTGAACTGACTGGACTGGGTCCTTTCTTATTACAAGATCTTCATTGTTTGTATGGTTGCAATATTCCAGTTGGTCTCCAATAATAAAGTTTCTTTTAAAATAAAAAATCTATATATTGTAATTCAGGAACTAACCTTCATATACTAAATTATGTTCCCACCAAGTTAAAAGTAATTTGTAAATTTACTCTCCTATTCAATTACCAAGAATTCTTCTTTCTATGACATACCTTGTCTCAAAGTAAATGTAAGTATAAATTTTGTAAAATTAAATAAGGAGAACCAGTTGATTTACCGGTGAAACTCAGAACTATTTGAAAATTGACTCATTGTTTATGCATTCATTTTCTACAGTATACATCATTAATAAGATTTTGTGTACATGTATGGGGACAAATACATATTATACAGTGACTACAATCCTTGGGCTTTTCAATATTCATGACTAAACAACCTGTTAGTAAGTTCTGGACATCTCACATATGAAGCCCATTGAGCTTTTTAGCTAAATATTATTTTATATAAATTGCTAGCATGCTTGAACAATCAGTTACATTTAAACCAACTTTGAAAGAGTTCCCATAAACAGACCCTAAGGGAGATTTACAAAAAGAAAAAAATTGATTACTTAAAAATATATATAAAATTATTTTGTACACATAATCTCAAATGAATATAATAATGTTGCATGTCAATTAAGCCTCAATTAAATAAAGAAAAAATAAAACTCCCTGTCCAGTTCAACTCTTAAAATGTACCAAGCCAGAGCCACTGAGATGGCACTTATCACAAATTCTTGAAGAGTTTATATTTAAACCAAAAAGAATACAAATATAACCTCAGATCTTGATTTTTTTTTTTTTGAGCAAGAGAGAGACTTGAAGTCCAATTGACTTGTCAGGTGATCAAGATATGAGGTCAAGACACATGACTGTAAAGTAAGTATCTGTTACTATTTGGGTAATATTTTCTGATCTCACTATTTTGTAAGAAAATAAAACATTTCTTGGAAACCATCTAACAGATTACTATGAAAGAACTCATACACAGATTTTAAAACTCATATTTTAATATTTCAGCAGATGTTGATGAAGTTAATGATTCTTCTGGGTTTCTTCTCTTCTAAGGTCAGAAGAATAACTTCATGTCTGTGCCCTTTCAACAAAAGGAAACAGACTTTAAAGTTCTTGTTCACAAATAAAACTAGTCAGTCTCTGGTCCAGGTTACTTTTATATCCCTTTTGGTTTAAATATAAACTCTTCAAGAACTTGTGAGAAGTGGCATTGAATATGACAAGCACTATTGTAGTCTACTCTGGAATTTCCTAGCAGAGTAGGAGGATCCTTGAGCGTTCATTTCTATATCTAGACTTTCCATTTCAGTGGCTCTGGCTCTGACCTTTTGTTATGTTTCTCTACATTGCTCATATGGTAAGACCAGCCAGTACTTGTCATTCTCCTTATCCATATCCACACATTAAACTGCTGTATTTGATGCTTTGCCTAAGATATGGATTGTGTAAAGTGACTATCACAGAATATTCTTCATCTTCAAGAGATATAATGCTTACTGTGAGATAAAAGATATGAGCTAGAAATAATATGGCACTACATGATAAAAATGTAAGTACTACAAAATGTAATGAGAAATGAGAGAATGGACTATAGGAAAATTTATTGAGTTTTCCTGGCTCTATTGGGCACTAAATACATATGCATAACACCTCTGCAATTTGGAAATCCCAAAAGCTTAGAGAATCCTACTTTTTTCATATTTAATTTAGAAATGAAACCTGACCTAAAATGATATATAGTTATTTATAGTATTTATTTATTCTACTGCAGAATTATGACTGTGTTTGAATTTGAGGTGCTGTCCTAGATTCCACTATAGAGATGTTAAACATTACACAGTGTGCCTGTCATGATAACTTTCAAAAGGCAAACTTATCTGAATTCCAAAACATCCTCTGACTTCAAGTTTTTTAGCTCATGGACTTTGGACCTGAATCACTTATGACTGAGAACATCACATGTATCAGGGTCCACACCGGGAAACAGAGTCACTATCACTATAAAGAAAAAAGGAAATTATTGAAATAATTAGATTGGATTTATTTAACAATGTGACAGAAGAATATAATAATAATAAGTGGCAGAGAAATTTTTGAGCAGATTGATAAAACAATGAAAGCAGTGTTTTAAGAATTCCCTATGTAATATTTTTGGATGTACAGAACTAATTGAAGAAAACTGTCTACAGGGAGACACACACTATGAAAATGTTCAGAAATGTTTAAGTTAAAGTATTGTCTGAAAATAGAGTAACAATCTGTTTTCTCCCTCATTCATAGCAAAATTATTTTTAAAAACAATCTTTAAATTCTTTTCTTCCTTAACACATTTTCCCTGTTATTTTCTTTGTGCAGGAAAGTTCTAATACTCTCTCATTAAGTTGTTGTCAAGAATTTATCCTAAATTAATTCCTACACACATAAAGATGGATAACATCTTTACATCTTAAGTAGAAGCTGTGCTTCTGCTTCAAAGCTTTTGAACCTCCAACACTTTTGTGATTTAATGACAGCCAAGGATTTTCTCATTCGAGAAATGAACATTTACACAAAAATATAAACCACTGCGAATAATTTTAGAGAATGTACACATTTACTGAATCTTATACAAGATTCCTTTACAGTATGAGGATCACTGGGTGATACTTCTTTGAAATGGAGAGTTGCTTACTTGATAAGGGCTCAAAAAGAAGAGTGATGTGGACTGAATTCTTGTGCCCCAACCCAAACACATATATTGATGTCTAATAACTAGTATGATGATGGTGTTTGGAAATGGGGCAATGGGCAATAATTATTGGTAGCTCATGAGGGTGGGGTCCCCTGAGAAGGAGAAATCATTGGTTTGCTCTCACCCTCACTCTCCATCATGTGAAAATGTGGTAAGAACCCAGCAATACCACTTTTGGGAATCTACACAAAAACACTAATCCAAAAGGATACATGCACCCGTATGTTCATTGCGGCACTGTTCACAACAGCAAAGCTATGGAAGCAACCCAGATGTCCAAAAAAGATGATTGGATCAAGAAGATGTGGTACATATACACAATGGAATACTCTTCACCATTCAAAGAAGATAAACACTTGCAATTTGCAGTGACATGGATGGAATTAGAGGGGATCATACTCAGCGAAACAAGCCAGAAAGAAAGAGAAAAATATTGAATGGTTTCACTTATAACAGGACTATAGGGAAACGAAATAGGAGAGAGACTCTTTCGGGGGTAGGGGGCGGGGGAGGATAAAGGCACAAAATGAAGTAGAAAAGAACACAAGGGACCACGGAGATGGATCACGGGTGAATTGGTGGTAGGTTACCCAAGAGGAATACAAAATGTAAAAGATATAAATAACTATATATAAATATAAAAGAAGTCAATAAATCAACATCTACCACTCTGAAGAGGACACTCACCAGAACCTGACTCTGCTAGAACCCTCACTTGGGACTTCCATACTCCAGAACAGTGGGAAATTGATTTCTGTTGTTTATAAGTCACCCAGAAATACAACAGCCTGAACAGAGAGAAAGGAAAAAATGAGAGGATCGTTAAGTGCCAACTGCATTATTGAAGGCTGTGCTACTTGAAATGTAGTCTGTAGACCAACCACATCCATGTCATAGGAAACAATTAGACATGCAGAATCTTGGTGACACTGGAGACTTACTGAACTGCAACCTATGTATTAACAAATCTTCAGATGATGCCGAATTAAGGTGCAGTTTAAATGGCAGATTAAAAACACAATAGATAAAACATAGGAATCCGTGCTTCTCTCAATGAACAGTCCAATGAAGAGAGCAGCCTAAGGCAGGTTAGGAGGTTTGCACATAAAAATACAGCCTCTGTCTCTGGTTCTAAGTATCTACAGTTTTTTTTTTTCAAAATGTTAACTGAGGGGGCAGGAAAAATACAAGTTCTTTCTCTTCCTTTCATAGTATGACCAGAAATGGCATAATTTATGTCCAGAATTCCCTAGCATGGTTATATCTACCACGAGGGAGACCAAACAATGTCATCATAAGCCAGGTGGCCCTGTGCCCCTTCAGCTTCAGGAGTTCCACTATTTAAAGGAAAAATCAGTCAATATCAGCAGGTAACCAGTAGCATCTACCACACTTGTTAAGTCAGATCCTATGCTATCTGCCCCTGACAAATCAGTGAGGAAACAGATCTCACTTGATAAGTAAAGTGCTATCAGAACCAAGGTATGACTATTAATGGTTCAAGCCCTGTAAAGTCTTAAAGTAATACAAGAGGAAGTCAAGAGTAGTGTGGCTTCTAATATCTGAAAACATTTTACTGGTATGATGATACCTCTTTTTTTAAACCATAAAATATGGGCACTATTTTATTTGACTTCTTTTTTTAATTGACGTAACATTGATTTATAGTACTGCACATGATTTAGAAGCGTGGGACCACTTTTATCTATTATCTCTGAGTTCTAAATGAGGATATCTCTTTTCCATTTTAAAATTACACTTTTTGAAACATGACAGATAAATAAAAAAGCCTGCAGTTTCATTCCTTCTTATCCCAGAAGCCAAAATCTTACCAGGAAGTTCAACAATCGCCCAAAAAAAACTTTGCCTTTAATGTTTATTGAGGGTTCTTTCTTTCTTTTTTTAAAGGATTTATTTATTTATGTATACAAGAGCTGGGGTGTAGGCCAGAGGTGTGGAGGTGGTAGTGCAGAGGATTCACCAGAGACAGAGTGGGGAGCAGAATAGGCAGATTGACTGAAATAGACTGCTGAGGGGAGCAGCGGGCCAGTGCCTTGTGGGAAGGTCCCTGGTGGGGATCTAACTCCTGCTGCAGTGGCTGTGGATAGCTTCATAGTCTGAGACTTAACCCCTTGCCCTGTCAGGGAGTCCAGAGGGGTTATTTCTTAATATCTCCTCTAGCTGTTGTCTTTTCAAATAATCAGTGCAAATTCACCATATCAAGCTCTTGTTTGAATCTTTCCTTATATCCAACAACAATCAGTCAGATGAACACCGAAACCACTGTCTCGAAATCACCGCATGCTTGTGTATAGTAGGTATTTTAAATACTTGCTGAATGGATAAAAGGTAGGAACTTCAGTTTTTCTGACAAAGGTTCTCAGTCATTAGCTTGCATCGGAATCACTTGGAGAGCTTTTTAAAATACAGTTTCTAATTTAGTAGATCCAAGGTAGAGCCTGAAATTTTTTGTTTCTAACTAGTTCCTATTTGAGGCTGATGCTGCTAGTCCATGGGGCCACACTTGGAAAACCATTGCTATGAGGTCAAATGGAATCTATCGTTATCACCAGAGGGGTCTGTTAACAGATGAAACAGAGATTGATAAAAGATGGTAAGATTTCCTTATCTGAAGCCAAAGTCTATCCTCTTATATAGGAGACCCATACTCATGTATCACCTAAGTATTTTGTTGCATGCCTTGGATATTTCATCATTAAAATGAAAATAAGAAGATCCCCAAGATTACTCAGAGGATCAAATATAAGTAAGGTGCCTGGCTCCTAGGGCACACAAAGTTCTCACTAGACTATGGCTATTGCTATTATCACAACTGCTTGTACAAAACAATTAGCAGTGTAGTTCATCTGAATTGTAGAGAGTCAGCAGAAAACCTGATTTTGAGATATAATTTACTTTTCATTCATTCTCCCTTAAAGTATATAAGTAAATATATTTTCTTCCAGAATTGTTTTGCAAGGTACAATAATTTGCTTTCCCCTACTAAGTAGATGGGAGTCACTGTGAAATATGAACCCATTATTTTATTCCAAATGTTATAAAAATATGATCATATATAGGCTATTGGAAAATCAGACTATCTGCTTTATTTATTTACTTTTAGAGCCACCAACTCAGATAAGTGAACAGGTAAAAATGTAGATCTCAAAATCAGCCCAGAGACATCTCTTAACTGAAATAATCCATTTTACTCTTTTTGAGTTTAAACTGTACAATTTAAAGAGTTCTACCTATTGAAATAAATGTTTAAGTGAAATTCATGAACAATGCTAGAATAGTTTTACATACAATACCACTTGCAAGGTGCTTTATAATCACTTTTTATCAGTGCCTCTTAATAAACGTTCTATAAAATAGGTCAGTAATATGTTCATAATTTTGCAAATACAGATGGTGAGGGACCTGCCTGAGGTTATACTGCACACTTGTAACAGCTTATAGAGTTGAGTTTTCAGACCCTGGCATTATATTCCCCTATACCAAGTCACACTGTCCCACTACACTGTAAATCATTGATATGAAACTACACTGCCACTGTAATAAGCAAGAAGGTTGTTACAGAACTTTATGGATTTCCTGTTCTGACCTAGTTTATATTAATAATGTCTTACATTTTTATAGTACTTTGTTGTTTTCAATGTCATTTTATTTAATTTGCTCATTTGAACCTAATACTCACACAGAGAAGAAATTAGATTCCCTGAAAAGAAACTCTGCCCAAGATAACTGGTTGCAAAGATAAGACAAGTCCACTTTTCACAATTGACTTCTTGCTCCTCACTGCTACCTCTAGTTTATTCAAAGAGTATTGTATGTTGAGTCACATGTTGAAAGGTGACCCTATGACTAATCAAAGAAAAAAATGTACTAATATTTCAAAGGCATTATAGAACTTAATAATTGAGTAAATTCTTTAAACTCTTTTAGCCTTACATTGCTAATTGCCAACACTGAGATTGTACTAATGCCCACTGGCATTTGTTGAGATTAATGTCAAACTGATGTGACTTAAATAGTGGCTAGTACATAGTAAGTGCTCAGAAAATTGAAGCACTTATCACAAAATATGAAGACGTTTATTTGATAGTTAAAAATATCAAATTCAAGTACAGTTTAGAAAAGCTCTGCCTCACGGAATATTCATATTTGAGTTGAATTTAACTCCCAACTGTGACCACATAATCCTATAAATTTAGACCAGTTGTTTTGAGTATCTTCTTTATTTTCCATATGAAAATAACTCTTTCATATGATTTTCATGAGAATGAATATTGAATGAGATAATATAAAAGCAATTATATCAAGCATGCCATATGTCATTTGGTTTTTATTTTTGGTTGTTTTTATATAAATTTTTATCAAGGTAATTTGTGTTTACAGCATTGTATATCATTCAGAAATAAGGATCCCACCACTTCAGATGTTTCCACACCACACCCCCACACCCATACTTTCCTCCCCCTCCATAATTTGCAATGGTTTTATTGAGATATAATTTTGATACCATGCAATTTAGCTATTTACGTGTACATTCAGTGGTTCTAGTTTATTCACAGAGCTGTGTAATCATCATTATTACAATATTCAACTAGAATATTGTCATTACTCCCAAAGGAAACATTGTATTCATTAGCATTCCTTATTCTCTTCCTCACTCTTTTCTATCACCACCAATCTGCTTTCTGTCTCTATTTGCTTATTATATAAATATAGAGAAAGGTATCCACGTATAATATATAGTATTTTTGCATGTGAATCCATTCACTTAGTATATTACTTTCAAGTTTTATCTATGACAGAACTTCATTCTTTTTTATTGCCCCCACATTCTCTTTATACATTCACCAACTGATGTATATTTGAGTGATTTCCAACTTTCAATTGCTGGAACAAATGATAATTCTTTAATTAATAGCTTGAATTTTTAATTGTTTTCCAAAGCAGCTGCAACTTTTCAAATTCCCACCAGTGATCAAAGAATTTCAGTCTCTTCATATACTAGTCATTGTTGTTTTCTTTTATTAAAGTTGCCTAATGATTGTGAGGTGATAACTCATTGTATTTTTTAAAGATTCACTTATTTATGCATACAAGCTGGGGTGTAGGCCAGAGGTGTGGGGGATGAGAGGATTCACCAGAGTCAGAGTGGGGAGCAGAACAGGCAGATTGACTGAAATACACTGCTGAGGGGAGCAGCGGGTGAGACAGGAGAGGTTGTGCCACCAGGGAGGCCCTCATTGTAGTTAGTTTTGACTTGCATTTCCTTCATGAATTACAATACAACTATATTTTCATGTTTACTGGTTGCTTGTAAATCTTCTTAAGAGAAATATCTATTCAGATCTTTTGCCATCTTAACTTTATGTTTTATCTTTTTATTATTCAATAATATCACTTTCTATACTCTGGGTAAAAGATCTTTATCATAAATATGATTTTAACTATTTTCCATCATTCTGTAGGTTCCCTTTACACTTTCCTGATGGTATTTGCAGCAAAACATAAAATAATTTTAATGGAATCCAATTTATTTTTTTCTCTTGGGTTACATTTTTGGTATGATAGCTGAAAAATATTGTCTAACTCAAGGTTGTGAAGATTTATTTCTATTTTCTTATAAGGGTTTCATAGCTTTATTTTTTATATTTGCATCTATGATTTATTTGTGTATGATGTTAGATACATACTCAAGTAAATACTTATGTTTATTGATATCTGATTGTCACACTGCTATTGTTGAGATGATTTTTACCCCATTTCATTGTCTTGGTATGCTTGTCAAAAGTAATTGACAGTAAATGCAAGGTTTTTTGTTGTTGTTTTTTAGAATGTTAAGTCTATTCCATTGATCTGCAATATATCTATTATTCTTGAATATGAAGTTTTCTTGTAAAGTTTGAAGTTGGATAGTGTGAATTCTCCAACTAATATGGAAACTCCACTCTTTGGGGCAGAAGCAAACACCAATATTCTTAGTCTGTTGAATTTCTGCCCTACTTGTCAGAGCTACAATGTGGAAGGAGTGCTAGTCTTTTCAACAGCATCTATCTGGGATAGAGAATATGAAACATGGAGTTGGTGAGGGTGGGTAAGAGATACTAGCTCACCCCAATCTGAAACCATACCTCCAATGCAAAATCTTGATACTAAGGAAGGTTTCTCTTATTGTCCCCACCCAACCACAACACAGCTCCTACCACATTTGTGTTTGGGGATGGAAGTTTAGGATAACAGGTCATGGCTCAATGCCACAGACTGTTCTTACCGAGATTCAATAAATTTTCTTGAATGATTACTTTTCTATATCTTGTATATCCTAAATTATTTCCACAGACATTAAAAAATTTTTAAAGAAAAAAATATACCAGTGAAATGGTTGTTTCAGTGCTAAGAGGGTTTCCCAGACCAGGCTATTCACACTACTGCAGTGAAGTCTCTCAACACCCTTTTTTAGAACAAAGGAGACTGAAGGTCTACTCCCAAGTCCACCTTATCCTATTCCCTAGCTCTCTTTGCAAAGATATGTAGATAAACTAGTGGCATGTATCTGCAGGTTTCTAGTGTCATCACATCTTCTTATTTTAAATCACTGCAAGGTAGTAAAGAAGATGGTTAGAAAAATTGTTTACTTCTCCCAAAGCACTGCAATACCATTCTGTAGAAGACAGTGATGTCTGCAATCTGAAAAGAACCTCAAATTGATAGCGGATTAATGGGTAATTAAATTAGCAACTAATATGAATTTTGATTGGTGCTTTGTCATTCAATTTATGGAATTTCATGTTTAACATGAATCTTCTATTTGTAGATATTTGCTATAATTATTACCATTTTCCGGATGACTAGTTTTTAAAGATGCTATTTGTCTAAGATCTGTGGACTCATATTAAAACTCTGTTTGCTGTTATCATTTCTCTGACACTGAGATACTGTGGCTATTGTTTCAAAAATATTACTTCAATAATTTTGTCTCTGGTGTCCAAGATAACTAAGTTTTTAAAAATACAGCTAATTGGAAATATTCTAACACAATTCACATCTTCTGAAAACATTATTTCCTTTTTGAGTTCTTTTTAGTGGCTTTCTATGAAGTTCAATTTGAATTTAGGAGTTTTAAGGCCCAAATAACATTAGGTCCAAATGTATTTTTGATGTATTTTGTCATTAAGTTTCAAATGGTTTCTTGTGACCCAATAATACAGAATGGCAGTATTATTAGTAAATTACATTGAAATTCACATTTGAAGAAACACTTGCTGTGGTCTATTAAGAAAGTCTTCTGTGTGAGACATCAGAGGTTAATGCTAGAAAAATAAATATAATCATATTTTTACATACATTTCATGTCAAGTTGGCCTGGAATTTTTAACATGACATGTATCAGTGAAATAAGTACTTATACTTATTGTTTTTATAATTGTTCAGAAATAAGCATGTATTTGAATGTAAAAAAATATGTGTATTTGGGAATATACTGCTTATATTAAGTAACCCAATTAAGTGAGTACTTGGATATAGACTCACTTGTTCAAATATTGAAGAACATTTCTTTGAAGTAGTAAGCATAAAGACAATATTATTAGTAATGTAAAAATGAATATACACATGCAGCAAACATAATTTTCAGTTTCATACAATTTACCAGTTTATTTTAAAAGAAACTAATAATCAATACTTTATATCATGTTTCATACATGACAAAGAATTTATTGTATTCCAAAGAAATCTTCTTGTGACTTTGCCCATATTGATTCCTTATCTAAATTGATTTTTTTCTCCTGTTAAAAATTCATATACTTCAGAAAAGATATGAACATTACTCTCTTGAGAGTAACCTTCCTCCCTTTCTCCAGATGTATTTGCCACTCCCCCAAATTTACCTTGACTTTGATTTTAAAGCATTGTATTACCTCCTGTTTTTTTTTACTATACTATATTTTTTTACATATGCCTACACATTTCACTCTACATTTTGATTATAAATTTCTAAAAGGTAGGAGGTACATTTCACTTCATATTCCTGACAGCCCTAATTCTGATACAATGAATATACATATTGAATATTTGTAGAAATAGTACTTTCTGAAAGAATTATATTTAATTTTTTTTAAGATTTATTTATTTATGCATACAAGCTGGGGTGTAGATCAGAGGTGTGGAGTGGTGAGAGGATTCACCAGAGACAGAGTGTGGAGCAGAACAGGCAGAGAGACTGAAGTACACTGCTGAGGGGGAGCAGCGGGCGAGGCTGGAAAGGTCTGCTGTGCCATGTGGGAATCTCCTGGCCAGTTATTGAACTCCTGCTACAGTGGCTCTGGAAAGCTTCATAGTGCTGCGCTTAACCCATTGCGCCACCAGGGAGGCCCTTATATTTAAATTTTATCCATTTGTCCTATCAAATGAAAAACAATTTTGGACAGAATTCAACTAAGTTACTACATTAACATTTAATACTTGTTTATGTTTGCATGGAGATTTTACTATTTCTCTTCACAGAAATAGTAAATCACTCTTCCATAATGATTTATTGGTTATTTTATTAATGCCATTCATTTGAAAGCAAACTCTGAATTCAGTGTCAAAAAACATGAATGATTATGCTTACCACAATCAATTTTTATTCCAACAGTACATGAAAACTCTTCAATACACCCTTGAACTCCTTGTCTCTGTTTCAACCTGGGAGTAGCTGCATCTCACTGATCATTCCTTAATTGTCTCTTTGATATTCTTGTTTCCTTCCGTCTTATTAAAACCTTACCATATGTTTTTCTTGTCTTTCTTTGACTTGACTCATTAACTTCTTTATATGTTCTTTGTTGGTATTTACATTCACTCCTATGACACTGGATTTGAAGTGTTAGTTATACTTGATTCATTCCTTGTTTAAGTCTCTACACCATCAGTGGAGCAGTCCCTTTGATTCTGCCTTTCCAATAGTTGTCATATATATATCTTTTCTCCTGCTTTTGGTCTCCATCGTCATCCTCGTAAAAGTGCCAGAATTCTCTTGCTAAAGGACAGATGGATTATGATATACGCTGCCCCAAAAACTATGAAAGAGAGAGGAGAAAGCAATAATGTTCACACTCTGAGCCTTAAGCAGTCCTCAACTTATGATATTAAAATGTCTCCTCTGTCTCAACAGTTCATTGGGTATCACATGATGTGTTCAACTTGCAGGCCTTTGTTTTCACCAACCACTCTATTTAGATTACTTGTTCCTCCTCTTGTCTAATGAAATTATCTCATTCTGTCATTCAAGAATATCCTCAAATTGATGCAGCTGCTCCAAATTCTTTAAAATGGAATTGATTTCTCTCTATATACCTCATGACATTTGTTTATATCATTTGCATGTCATAGTTAAATAATGTGCATATTCAATTCTGCTATTTAGTTAACTGAACTATTTATTATATTGCTCCTATTCATGTCATGATGCTTAATCAAGCACATTTAATAATCATATATACATATATATATATATATATATATATATATATGTGAATTTACTTAAGAGGATCTCAGATAATGAAGCTGATCATTACACAACCACTGAGAACATACAAATCTGAAGAATCGTAATCCTTTCACATAGCCAGTTTGGAAATTTTACATTTAATCTAGCAATGTTACCACAATTCTAATATTTGTGATTTTTTTTTTCAGTGGGTAACATATGATACATAATGCAGTGTTGGACCTTCAGTAGATCTTCAACAATTATTAAAAGACAATGAGCAAATGAACCATTTTTCCTTATCTCTTAAATTATGGCCTAAGAGGTGTGTTTGATAATGGGAAATGTTTATTTTTTGATGGTGGCTTCTCCTTTTTTTAAATATGCAACAATGGTGAGTCAAACTTTCTGCATAATACTAATATGAAGCTGATAAAAACAAAATAGCCATAGAAATAAAAAAATATAGAGTAAAAAGATTGATTTTTATACTAATTAGAATATATTTTTTAATTAGCTGGTTTATCAGGCACAGTATTTCTTTAACCATAGTTTATTTTCTATTAGAATATATTTAGAAATAGTCTGTCTCTATTTTTGCCTACTTTGCATTTTGCCAATTTGCTATGTCAGCATACTATGTAAAGATTTCTTTGTCTACACTTTCATTGTTATCTGGCAATGTCTGCACTATAGTAAGTAGTAAGTTGTACAATTTAAATCACAGTATGTTTAAAGTCTAGATTGAACAATGTGTTTGATCAGGCTCTGTGAATACATGGGGTCTATAGGTGGGAACTGTGTGATTCAATTGAAATTGACATCATTTTTCTTCATATAGTTTTATGTAAAAATCAAAAGCATTATGACAAACTTAAGCATTTATTATGGTCCATAATAGTCAATTTTGGACAGGCATCTTTTTTCTTTGCTTTTTCCAAACAAAATATAGGATAGATTGCAAAAGATATACCTATAAATGAAATTAATGTCTAGATTACCTAGGAAAAAGAGCAAACCAGAGGGGTCTGGAAGTAATGTATATTTAGGATGGTTTATATATTAATAGATCCCTATCTGCCAAGGAGGGTGATAGACTTAAGTGCTCTCTCCAACTTACAATGAAAAAAATCTTCCCCTTTCAATTCTTTTGTGGTTATGCTATTCTAAAATGACAAGAAATAAGGTTATTAATTTCAGTCCAAAAGTATTCAGTATTTCACAATATTATCAAATCATTAACTCCACATGACTAAATGCATGATGATTTGCTCTCTTTTAATTTATGTTACAATTTTTGACATAATATATGCAGTTGATATCTACTTCATAGTTACTGAAATCAACATATTAACAAAAATATTGCGATGAAAGGTATATTTTAATTTGGCAACACTAGCATAATGGATGACAGCATTTTAATGCTCCTTCTTCTCAAAGTCCAGCCTAGAATACTTGGAACCCATTCTTCAAAAAACAAGGCTCTGTATCCAAATAATCTATGACATTTATATATCTCTCTTAGCTATTTATAATTGTCCCCCAAAATATTCAAACATCCTGAAATGCAGAAATCACTCAACTATTTGATCTATGCCATTTCAAAAAAAAATTATTTTGATCGTGGAAGTTATTTTGCAAGGAATATATTAGTTCCACTTCTCATACATTCTGTACCAACTAGTATGAGATAGGCTGTCTTAGCAACCCACTTCTGAAATATGTAACTGAGCAATTTAATCTAGCCTTAAGCATTTTGAAGAATCTAGAGGGGTATGAAGAATTTTTCTCGATCATGATGTGCAAATCATAAGTTTGTGTTGTCAAAGCATTCTCCTTCAACGATCAACTATTCCTGATTTGGCTGCCCGGTGGTGGAAATCACACCACAGATTGCTGTACTGCATTAAGGCAATTGCATCGCTCTTCCCCTACTGTATAGTAAAGAAGACTTGTTGGCTGTTTTCCACATTCTGCTCCCCTTCACAGATGAGCATTAGAGAGAATTTGGAAATGGAAGGCCTTTATGTCTTCCGTGAACAAGGTCAATTCAGTGTGGCAGCTGTGAGCTGGTGACACAGACTTATATTGACACAACCCACTTTTTTGCTGCAGAATCACAAAGTGAAAGCACCCGGGGCTCTTCTGCCGTTTTCAATAAGATACGAATTTTTCTCTTCCTTGTATTAAGCAGAGATCTGTCATCTTGACTTGTACACTAAATGGTCCATTCTGACTGCCTTGTTTGTGTCCAATCCCAGCCAGAATCCAGAAACATGTGTTAACATTCGGCAGGTTTGGGGGCTAGTTGGAAGGGCCTGAGGCAAGACTCCCTGATGCCTGCTGGAGGCTAGTCAATAATCATTAGCCCTTCAAGTGGTGGATGCCCAACATAAACTGTATTTATTTATTAAAAAAAATCTTTACTTTAAGCCACAGGGAAAGACATTTTAGAGAACAGTTTCGCAGCAGTTACTAGATCGTAATAAAGATACAGTTATGAGGGAGTGGTTATAAAGGGGGCGCTGTTCTCGACGGAAAGAATGGGAAGTCATCAAAGTGAATTAATAGTCCGTGTTCAACAATAACACTTAGAATCCGTGTAGCTATAGTTTTCGTAACCAACAGGCAAAGGTTCAATACTTAGGTCCCTCCAACTTTTTCTTGCAGAGAGGAATCAGCAAGATAATGTGAAACAATGAAGTATATTCTTGTATGTAGAGTACTATGCAGATTAAATTAGCCAGTTTAGATTAAATATGATCACTGACTTTGTAGTGTTTTCACTGTGAGAGAGACAAATTGAGGTTGTTGCAGTGAAAGAATATACAAAAATTATTTATGTATTTAATTTTGAAGAGTTATATTTTTGAGGGAACGTTGATTTACGTCACAATATGTCTAAGGGGTATAGGTTTACAACTCTACAAATAGCAATGTATGCTATTTCACCACACCCACCACTGAAGCCCCAGTAATCCTCCATTGAACCACACTCTCCTCTTTCCTCCCACCTGACCACGTACCCCTTCTGGTAGCTTTAGTCATAGTCCAACTTACTCTTCTCCCTCTGGCCTCCACCCCCTTCCTTTCTCTTTCTTGCTCCACTCCCGGATCCCTCAAATCTATGGTCAGCTTTCAAGTTTCAGACGATTTTTTTTTTTAAATATAGGCTATCTCTGAGTCAAATAAGGTGTCTTTTACATAGCACAACTTTTTATTTCAAAAGTTGAGAGTGAGGAGGCACAAAAGTTGGACTTGAAATTTTCTTACAGTTTTCACTACTTATTGTTCATGCTACTTTACCCAAGTTGCCTTTTATCAGGGTCCTTGGTTTCCTTATCTGGAAAATGATGATAATACACCTTACTTCACTGCCTATGGTAAGATTAACTGAAACAGTGTATGTAATGTGCAAAACACAACAAATAAATATATATAAATAGGTAGTAAATGATTAATTATTGTTAATATTATTGATTTGATTCTAATAATATAAAACTTTCATTTTCGACAGACAGCTATGGCAAATTGAAAAGAAATTAGTCTATAGTCAAGTCAGAGCTTAGGATTTTACTTATTTGCATTTTGTTTGCCCTCCAAACTTATGAAAATACTTGATCATCAGGACCAATGTAGGATGAATACACAGATGTGGAAAAGTATAGAATGCACCATAGGAAAGCACAATGTGTGGTGTGCCAGGAAGTGAAGGAAAGCACCACAGCCGTGATGATAAAATGCCAGACTCTCCAGAGCCTGCAAGTTCACAGCGTTTGGGATCATTTCAATGCAACTGTCATTGCACTTAAATGATAGATGCTGGACTTATATCTAAATGTGATATATAAAAGAAAATTGATTGAAAAATAGATTAGGAACCTCTGTTCTCATCTGATTCATTTAACTTGAGTTCATCTCTGGGCAGAAATTCGACTTTTCTTGACTGGAATCACAGTGGTGATATTCTGGGTCTTCCATCTCCTGTCTTTATCCATGTGTATTTAAATGCATTATAATCAGTCATGAATTTGAGTCAATAGTTTTCCTCTAGTAGAGAAACTGGCATAGAGTAAGAGCTCAACCTATTTTATTAAATAAATTAACAAATGCGTAAATAAGTAGGGGTTATGGATAGCAGGATCCATCACATTGATTTTTACATTTCACTGTATGTACTGTGTGCAATATAAAAAATAATTTGAATTGATGATGATTGATTTGCTTCTGATTTTACTTTCTGGCACTTTAACTTTTTTTGATTTCAAGATTCCAATATAAGGTGGTTCTCCTTTTTTACCACTGCATTTGAGTTCCTCTTCTAAATATATTTGAATCTATTATAGTCTTTCTTCTTGTTGACAAATTCCAAGTATATCCACAAAGTATTATTAAAAACTACCTTTCATAATCTATTATATAATTTCCAAACTAATAAGTATTTCTAAGTTTGGATGAACAACTCTTCTGCAATCTGAAAAAAAAAGTGACTTTTTTCTTTAGCTCTTTTTAAATATACCATACATAGCATAGTCCTGAACTACAGAGCAAAAAGTCATAACCTTCAATTGACCTGGGCCAGTTAGAGTGCTGATAATGTGAAAGTGTTCTGTTGATATACTCTCTCCTGGGGTATTTTAGGGAATACTAAATAGAAACACATTTATAATTTAGCATTATTTTCTCAGATTAGAATTCCTTTCGCCATATGTCAGAATGAGATTGCTAACAGAATGTAGAGAAACAATCTAGAAACTGAGAGAAACCCTCTCTCATGGATACCATCTAGCAGGACCTATGGCAACAGAGATAACTACTAAAGAAAAACTATTTTGCTGACCAGTCAAAACACAAAGCAATGGTTCTACTTAGAGTGGTGGGAGATTCTCTTAGTTTTTAAAAGGAATTCCAAACTGCATTATGTTAATTAAATTAAAATTCATTGGGGAGCAATAAAGGCAGATGCACAAAGGCAAGATTATTCTTAAGTCACACAGAACTTCAAGGGTGTGAATGTAGAGAGGTTGAGGAAAAGAGACAGTGAGCGCCTCAAGGTAACAGCATAGGCGTCTTGTGGACAATGATTGAACACAAGTGTGAATGAAGAGCCACCAGGCTTAGCAGGGCTTTCTATATCCACAGATTGACTAGAACAAATCTCCAACTTTCCATAAGTTCAAGCTAGTTTCATATTTTCTGACCTTTCTCCAGGGAGTTATTATTTTATTATCTTTGCATTTTTTTTCTTGCATCTTCAGTTCAGTACCCAAGCAGTTTTTCTCATTATGATCCAGAACTTCTATACCAGGAAGATCTCCTGTTGAGAACTATCCCCATCCTCAACTCTCTACCCTTCACTTTCTTATAAATAAAAAAAATTAAATGACAGAGCAGATAAGAAGTGGTCATTGGATGTCCAACATCTAACATCTGAGAACCAATCTTTTCTTTTTAGTTTTCTCAATTTGAATTAATTTGTGGAAACTGTCTTTGTGTGGATAGCTTCCTACTTTCCTTCAATGTAGGTCAGAGACCCGAATTAAACAACCAAATAGTCAAAATGCCCTTCCTTCTAACTATCTCCACATAGTCCAAATCAGGTAATTATACAAATTAGAATGTATGAAGGTAAAGGAATTAAAGTCTTTATTCTTATCTAAGTTTACACAATCAATCCCTAATCATTTTTCTCATCTTGGTCTTCCTGTCCTGGCTTTCTTCATCATGAGATATTTTTCTTCCCAACCCTCACAAAAAATCACAATATCAACACTGCAACTCACATTTGTGAACTTCTTTAATATTTCCAAGAAGCTTCATATAAATTACAATATCATTAAAAATTAGGATTCATTGATTGTCAGGACAAACTTTCAGGTCCAACTGCCCTTCAATTCATTGTTTTCTACACTCTGATAATAAATGGAGATTGGTCAATCTTTTCTGCAGGATAAATATTTTAGGCTTTATATGCCATGCAATCTGTATCATAGAGTTAGTGATGTTATAGACAATAAGTGAATAAATGTGAGTGTGTGACAACAAAAATGTACAAAAATAGGTAGTGGGCTGAATTTTGTCTCTGGTCTGTGATTTTCCAACCCATGCTAATCTCTGAACATGGCTTGTGCTTTCCCATCTCTTTGTATGTATATGTGGTTATTATTTGGTTTTTGTGCAAACTTAAAAAAAAAAAAGGAAAACGCACCTTTCCTGAGACAATAATTTAGAGAAACACCAGCCTCTCTGAAGAATAAATTAGAAAAAGGTTGTAAGCTCCTTGTAAATCAGGGTCATATCTAGGTTTATGCATTGTGAGACACTTAACAGACACTCAGTATTAGAGATTATGGTAAAGATGAAACAAGGTAGCTTCAGAAATGCTTCATGTCCTTTGAACTTAGGACATTAGATCCTTATGAATTTAAATTATCTTCAAGCATTATGTTTACAATGGAATAAAAAGAAAGTTATATCAATCACTGTTCCCAAATATCTATGGAAGACCAGTGCAGAATTTTTTTTTTTACAGCATCTGAAAGCCTTCATTAGACTTAAAATTTCTTCACCAAATGGATCCTGAAGAGGAAAGAGAGACGAGACAGAGAAAGAATTCTTCACTCCAATAAACCACAGACTAGAACTATCTTTTCAAGCCTCCTCTAGCATGTGATTCCATAATTAGAATTCATCCATCAGATGATCCCCTTACACTTTGAATTTGGAACCTAGAGACACAGAGTGGGGGAAATATAGATCATACAGATTAAAGCTGCCATATGTAGGGCACAAAGGCTGTTGCAGAGCCTGTGGGTGGACAGTAGCCCCTTCTCTGCTGTGCTTCTATGACAAGATCCACTACTTGGTTTCTCTTGTTTTTGACCATTTCCCAAACTTAGTTTTCCTCCCTTGTTGGACCACTCTAGAAGCTACTTAGTAGCCATCCAATGAATCCCTTATTCTGTTTACATCATGCACAACAGACTTGATGCTTGGAACTAAGGAAGATGATTGATAGAATCTTTTTTTCTATATATCACCAACAGATGTGATATGCTTACAATTTTACCAGTGTGGTAGACAAAACATATCTTACAACTAAGCTAATAGTCATCAGTCTTCTAGAATAATTAAATGCTTTTCTTTTTTAGCTATTAGCAATTTCAATTTATTAGGATTGTACTTGTATATTGTCTTTTGTCAATAAAGCTCAGTATATTCTTTACACTCAATTATATTTTTTCCACAATTATTTTTAGGATATTTTTATATAGATAATAATATATTCAATATTTTAATTCTGGAATTTATTTTTGATGTGTTGTTTGAAGAGGCACTCAAAATTATTTTTTTAGTAGATAAATAACTATCTCGACAATTTATTTAATTTTTTGTTAATAAATCATTTCTCTATTCTGTAAAATATTTGATGCATGTTGAATGCTAGAAGATTCCACTTGTGGAACTAAAGGTATCTTATTATTTCAGCTGACAAAACACAAAGTCCTAATGACAAAAATTTTATTATTCTAATAATTGTCCAGTGAAAGAATCTGGAAATACAAGAGTCTGAAAATATACAGTAAGTGCATAAAAGGATGAAAATCTTACAGACCAGCAGACCACTGAGTTTACTGTCTAGAAGCTGAAGAGACTTATCCAAAGCTTCTTATAGGAAATAACTGAGCAATATTCACTCTGATATAATAACTGAATGATAACCAAAAAATTATCAAAGATTAAGAAAAATATGTAGTTCAGCATTACTTTATGTGAGTTGATGGTTAGAAATTTAGGGACCCAATCTAAATAACATAAAACAATGTTGGTTCACAAAATTCTGGAAATATTTAACTTGGGTGGGGATTGAACCACAGAACAAAGACAGAAATAGGTAATAGTTATGCCAGTAGGTTCGAGAGATACTGCCAACAATTTGGCCGTAGTTCAAGTAACTTTCCATACTGTTGACAAACTTTAGCTTATGAGATACTGTGATTTTATCATATTGAGTTTTGGGGACCCTTCTATTCTGAAGATTTTTTTAAGACTAGAAAGAAGCAGCTCAGTAAACTTCCACCCAATAGTCTATAACCAATCACTGTGACTGTTTGTATTGAAACTACAATCTTGAAAGCTAATGATTTGGGTTTTTTTCTATCTTTTGAGATGCTAAAAAAAAGGCATTAAAAATGTAATCAACATGAAAAATTTCTTTTTTATATATTTTGTTCCATAAGTTTGCAAGATTATTTGGGAATGATATTTCTCAGTTATAACATCATGTTACTTGGGAAAATACTTTTTGTCTAATTTTTTTTCCTAAGACTCTTGGATAAGAGTTGAACAAATATGGTATGTGAATATGATTTAGCATTTATAGATTTCATCACAAGCTAAAGTGAGTTAAATGGTGACAGCAGTGATGTAAGCAGGAGACCATTGCTTACCTACGCAGAAGGGAACAGTGATCTAAAGACAACACATTGAAACAAAGAATTACTCCCAAAGTTCTGTAAGGATAGACTATTTTTTTTAATTTGATGTGGGAAAGATAAAGAAAATATATGGTGTTATAATTCTAATTTATTTGTGGAAGAGTGGTTTTCACAGTAATATTCTAATACTAATAAATGAACTCACTACCTAATGAATGATGACAGCCTCAAGAAGCAAATAGTAGTTACAAATGTAATTCAAGAGTCTGCTTAACTAAATAAAATTATAAATATATCCAAGAGAAAAGCAACAAACGAAAATTCTTTTCCCAAATTTTAATTAAAACAATATTACAGCTTAATCTAGAATATTTTCAGACAATGCCCTAGGATGAACAGTCTCCATCTGACAGGTCAGGTATTGTCTTCACTTAGTTAAACCCATGCAACTCTTTGGGTTTTTGTGAGAGTTATTAAGAATACATAATAATGTAAAAGGTACGAATAACAAAAATAAATATCTATTATATTAAAAAAAAGAAAAGAAAAGAAATAAAAATTGTCTAAGAATTCCTTCCGCAGTGTGTTTCTGTGAAGGGCTGTTAGATCCATTGCGAGCAAGCCATTCCCACTTCCATATCCCCAGGCACACACTCCTACTGAGGACCAGATCTCAAAAGAATCTGGCAGAAGGCATTGCTTGAGTCTGTTTCTGTTACCCTGATAATTTGCTTTTTTGCAATACTAGTAAAGCATCAGTTTTAGCTTTGGAAACATACAGCCCACCCACTGAGGCAAAGTGTTCTTTTCTTGACTAAGCATATGCCTGTTTCTTGGAGAGAATGTGAGAAGAGGTGAAAAAGCCTCCACACTTGGGAAAATAAAGAATTATTTACTCTTGAGAGACAGAATTTAGGCATTTGAATAGCAAAAGTTAAGACCTATCTCTATATGATACCCAAAGACAGATGCTCTAAGGTTATTTCATTTCTCTGTTGATTCCATCCATTCATCCATTTCCAGGTGCACACAATTAATTTTACTGTCCCACTACTAACCTCCAGGCAGGCTGTGGTCTTTGGTGATTAAGTAGTAAAGGGTGACAGTTTTTTGTTTTGTTTTTTTTTTTAATTCTTGTGGATCTTACAAATGTAGAAGAACTTCCATTGAAATCCTCCAGATTTAGAAAATCCATGTTTTATGTAAAGCTGAGGTTAGACTAGCTCAGCTCCTATATATAAACATTTAGTCTTTGAGATCTAGTTATTTTGGGTGTTAGGGTGAGAGTTTTAGATTTAGTTGTTCATTGTGTAGTTGCCTAACTTGTTAGAGGACAAAAACTAGTATGACTCAACCATAATCTGACCTGGTAAAACTCTCACACACTGACTAGGAGAGAAGAACATGGCACAGAGTAGACATGCCTGCTTTTGTTACAGGACAACCCCATTAGGAAATGGGTTGGCCTGACCGTGGGTTATCACCCATGCACTTAAAAGGGGACTTATAATAAGACTAACTTCAGGCACACACAATAAAGTTAATAAAGGGTTTATTCACAAAAGGAGGGGAAATGAAGAAAGGAACAACTCAAAGGGGAAAAACAGAAAGAGATAAATAGGTGAATGTGCCCTACCAGTTCTGCTGAGCTGAAATCCCAAAGGCACACTAAAAAACAGTGAAAAGCCAAGAGCCCCCTAAGACCCATGTCTGGTTATATACCAAACCTGGCTACTTAACTCCACCTTCAGTTCTCAGCAATCCTCCCTTTGGTAATGACATTATGGGATTTGTAATTCTTGATGTCTTGGATCTCTTTGGTCTGAGGTGGGGGTGGGGTCCATAAAACTAATCTGTGGAATTTGTTCAGGATGTCCTTTCTCCCTGCAGCACTTTGACCTTGAGATTTGTCCTTCCCCTGTATTGTTGGGCTGAATCCATTACCCACATATAACTTCTATGACAATCCTTCCAAACTTCTGAGTCACTTGTATTGGAGTTCTTGGAAGCTGACATTTTCTAATCTAGAGGATGGACCCAGAGCAAGCAGACAGATAAAATGATAAAGTAAAAGTGTTAAACGATCATAAATGGTAGAGAAGGCAAAGGCACGGAATTAATTTAAGAATAAGCAGAATGATCTCTCAAAAAAGGTGACTTTGGAACAAGCAAATAAAAAATAAACCTTTCATAAGAAAAGCTAGTAAAATTATATTATTTAGAGGAAATAGCTCATGAAAAGTAGCTAAAGCAGAAGAGTGAAAATGGACTAGCTTCTTAGTTATACTACATGTTGAAGCACTGACAGGGCCCAGCCTGGTGAGAGTGGTGACATAAATTGTATGTTGCTTTGAGTTTATCTTTCAGATTCTTGTTTATATTTATTCAGATGGAAAATGGTACACCAGTGTTTTAAAGAATAAAATGAATGAAACTAAACAATGCAAATTAGACCAAACAAAAATTAAGATGTATTCCAGATAATGGCAGCCACACCCCTCATGATTACTCTACTGAGAGCTGTCCTCATTATGAAAGAAATGTGAGAATGGTTGGTGAATCCCCTGAGGTTATTTATTAGGAAAAAATCAGGCTCATGTTAAGAACTTAACCGCACAATTTAAATGAATATAATTAAATGATATTGGTCTGCTATCAAATGTATTAATATTTTTTCTGGAACATGATGGAAAGTTAGATACAACTAAAGTAATTGTGTTCCCAACTTCAGTAGTAGTATATAATGATGTATTACATTTGACCTTTGCACAATTTTCATCACTTTAAAAGTAGTCCAAGGAAAGAGGATGGTGTTCCCTCTAAAAATCGGCTTGAACACTTTTTTTATGAGACTATCAAACAAAAAGAAAACTGGAGTGAAACACAGAAGTCAGCATTTGTTGGAACAGGAACAATTAAAATGTGCTTATCAGCTAAATACTGTCACAGAAAGTCTGTAAGATTATTGAAAGATGGTTTCAGAAAGGGAAGTACTCTGGTATTCTGTTCTGATATTGAGGGCCTCATGAATGCCTTAGAAATCATTCATGACCCACAAGAATGGAGACTCTTTCTAGACTCTTTGAAACTGAGTCTTAAGGCTGTGCTTTTTGCACAATGGAAACCATCTTCTATCTATTCTATTCCATGAAACAAGCAAAGAAATCTAAGAAGTAGTCTATGACTTGATTTTTTACAGGTATTAACCACAAGCCTATTACTATCGGCATGCATTTCATAATGTAAACATCAATTTAGTGCAGATTACAAAAAAAAAACTAGAGCCAAAATTAGAATTTGACTGTCATATTCATGTTGAGCACATACAAATTGATAGGAAATGACTAATTTTATTTCAGTAACATGACTTTTGTAAATATTTGTTGACCAGTGTTATCTTTGCATATACTCCAGTCATTTTAAATATTCAATGAATGGTCATCTATTAAACAAATGAACAAGTAAGTACTATTCAACAAGAAAATGTGATCTATCCTGTATTTTCTAGGTCATTTGTATGTGTCTACAGTTTTCACATGTAAAGATTGCTATTTTTTTTAAGTTTAAGTCCTAAATAACACATAAGATTGATGGCCATATACATGTGACAATTAGCAAATGGTACACAATCAAAATATAATGATAGTTATATGTCTTCTATAAACCCAAATATTTTATTTATTAATGTTTGAAGAATAGTAATGTTACTAATAAATAAGAAATAAAGTCAATACATTGACTTACCCATGGCTTTATTTCCATACTAGATTATGATTTGCTGGACTGTCTGTCTAAGCCACAAAAATTGTTTAATAAGAACTCCCTTTTATTTGCATCGTTCTGTTACAGGACAACCACGATATACAATGGGGTGCCTGACTATGGGTTCTCACCGGTGCGCTTAAAAAAGACTTATAATAAGATCAATTGCAGGCACACACAAAAAGGTTAATAAAAGGTTTATTTACAAAAGGAAGGTAAATAAAAAATGAATAACTCAGGGACAAAAGAGAGAAGAGAGAGAGAGATAAATCTGCAAATACGTCCTACCAGATCCAAAGAGCTGGAAATCCCATATGGCACACTGTAGCCTAGCGAGGAGCCAAGAACCACCCAAGGTCCACAAGTCTGATTAAATACCAAACGGCTGCTTAACTCCACCCCTCAGTTCCCAGTAATCCTCTCTTCGATGATGATGGCATTTAGGGATTAGTAGCTCTTAGTGTCTTGGATCTCTTTGTTCTGAGATGGGGTCCATAAACCTCTCTGTGGAGTTTGCTGCAGACGTTCTTTCCCCCCCCCCAACAGTTCTACCAGAAGTGAGTGGTTATTATTCAACTCACAGTAGGTAATAATTACAATAAATTACACTAAGTTTCTTCTAAAAACAAATATTTATTTTCATGAAATAAATCAGTAGATGGCAGACTGCAACTATGGTTCTACTTCAGATGACAACTGATATTGGTCCTGTTCCAGGGTCTTTTTCATTCTGGACTTCTAGATCAAATTAGCAACCTTTTCGTGACATGTCCATTCTAGTATTAGAAAGAAAGGACCAAAAGAGTTGAAAGGAAATTGTACACGCCTCTTAAATCTTCTCTTTTCAAATAACTACTGAGTGAAACATTATCCATATATCACCAAAGTATGATATGGTCGAATTCAAAGTCGGTGAGACATGATCTTCTCAATGACTCACATGATAATAGGCAGGGATGTATAATCACTTTTTTATCAGATATTGGATTAAATATGCTTCAGAGATATTGAGATTCAAGCAAAATTGTACCACCTATAGACAGACCATGAATGGAATACAAATCAAGTACATATTTCATCAAGAAGGCAGGGAAAATATTTGAAAAGTTGTTTTTTTTTCGGAATGAAGGTAAATAGTAAGAACTTAATCTCTATGTCCATGTTACTTGAAAGTGTACTTGATGGAAGAAAAATCTGCAAATCTCCATGATTTCTTGATGGCAGCAGATGAAGGGAGCATTAAGCACACATGAGGAAGAAGCCACAGGACATCACCAACTCATTTGCTCTTTCTGATGAGATCTTACTTTTATATATAAAAGGAAATGGTTTTTAAAAAGAAGATGAAAATCAATCAAACATAATGCCATAGTCAAACCTAATCAAAGAGGCTAAACTCCCAGGCTGGACAGTAGATTGATATGTTGGAAAGATGAATGAAGCAACATCCAAAGCTGAGAAACAACTCTGAGACTTTACAATCAATGAATAACTGGACACCTAATCAGCCTAGCTCCTTAGAACATGATGATCTAACAGCAAATCAATAGCAGTCAATCATATTATGATCTTGCTAAAAATGGTGAATGATGGGTGAATACCAGCCAGTTGAAAATGTTCTACAATACTGCTTTGGGCTATACAGTGTAGGGAGTTCAAAGAGGCAATCATTTCAGAGGTGTGTAGTGTTTAGAGTTTTCTCCGTTTGCTATTTAGTAAAATGTCATACTTCTAAAGAAGTAATCTTCTGTTCATTAGCTCAGTTTTCTAATTATCCCAATATTAGAAAAGGATTGTGCGAAAGAGCAGGCAAAATGATTTGCCTCCAAAAAATAAGTCCAAGCAGTTAAAAAAATGTGGGAAAGTTGCTTAGTTTAACAAGTCATAATTCCTATACCTTGTTATACTGGTATCTACTATATGAAGAGGTCATGGGGTAAAATAGCAAATAGCCAAAATATAACGGTGATTTGGGGTTTTGTTTTGCTATCATGTAATGAAGATAATCTACTAGTTTCTCCAAACTTGACCAATTATGGAAGCCTTGACAGGAGTGAAGTTCTAGAGCTTCAAGGATGGAATGATAGATATGTCATGTTAAGTGGTTTTAACCTTTGACACGTGACCAAAGTTAGGCAAATACTTAGCTTGTCTTATGTGGTTGATTTTACTAGTGTTCACCCTCTCCCCCTGATCACACGGATCAGAATTCTCACAATTAGGTAGGGCCAAGTGACTAATCATGGCCAATGGTAGTGAGTGAAATTTCTGATGTTTCTTTTAGCATCTGAAACAGAATAACAGCATAAGACCTCCAGGCACTCTCTTCCATCTGCTTTGTGATTGCTGAAGTCACAGTGTGAACTGGTGCTGCTATCAATGTGTATGCAGCCTGCATGAATAGAGTAGAGGCCCCCTAGTAACATATAATGAGCATGAGTGAAACAACTATCTGTTTGTTAAGCCACTGAGATTTGGGGATTATTTGTTTTCACATATAAGCATATGCTGTCTTAAAACTTGCCTGGTCACACTATAGTAAGATAAATAGAAACATTTAGAAGCAGTACATAGTGGATGCTAGAGCAACTGTGACTCTTTTCTGTGGGAAAAGGAGAGTGGAGGAATGACTCTATGGAAAGTAAAACACACTCATGTGTGCTCATGCACATTTACAATGCAATTAGATGGATTGTACAAGAATGAATGATAGCAGAACTAAAGTGTATCATGGCAGGACTTATCACATTTGTGTGTTGGGGGATGTTAGAAAGTCAAACCTTTGAATTAAATGTTTCCAGTTTTTCTAGTTCTTCAATTCCTTTTCTTTCTATAATTCCTTGAATTATGAATTTTCAGGAGATTTAGTGTAACAGTCTCTTTTGCCTTCACCTAATGGGGGTGGGGGGGCGCTTTAGGTATGTCCTCAATATACTTTCCAGAAATTCAGAGATGGCATGCAAATGGACAGGTAGTGACTAAAACAACACATCTTATGCAATTCACTGACCTTGAGTGAAGTACATAGAGTTGTTGGCTAGGACTGGACACTTGCTAAGAGGCATTCTCATAGCCATACAGCTAAGATTGCAGCACTCAGGAAACTCCAGTACACATGAGGTGAATGGGATATATTTGATCAGGGGTTGTGTATAAAGACTTTTGTCTATGGGTAGTCAGACTAACCAGAAAGAAAATTTAATCTCAGCCTTATTGTAGACTAATCTAAAAAAAAAAAAAAGTGAAGAGATCCAATGTAAAATACTACCTAATTTGGGGATACAAAGCATTCTCAATATAGTCCAACACTAAGAACTAGGAATATAGAATCTTTTTTCATAGTTTATGCCTTTACAATGAATCATGACCAATGACTACATCTTCTAACTGGGATTTAGTAATTTATTTTTTTCTGATATTGAATCACGTCAGTCAGGAAACATATTTTCATTCAGATTCCATAGAAGAGTGAAAATTTTGTTTTATAAATGATAGTTTATATGCTAACACTAACTAACTATAACTCTTAGTATTTTGTAGAAGTTATCAAATGGAAATAAAGGTCAATAATTTTTCCTAGAAATTTCAAATGTAAAGTCAATTCAATTCAAATCACCACATGAGATGTGCCATTTAAATAATGTTTGTCTAAATGTTATAAAGTCATAGGATAATTTACTGTCAATTATAAATTATCATTCACCTCTTTTCTGCCTTCTCCTCAACTTGTTTGACTCTATCTCTGACCCCAAGACAGCATAATCTAAATCCTATCTACTTGAATATATTCAGCTGGATTACAAAATATACAATACATCTAATAACAGAGTTACTTGTGGATTATTTCCTCATGCAAAATAAATTTTAATAATTATAAACTTCATATTCCAGAAACTACTCAAGTCTAAAGTAGATGTTTGCCACAATCTAAATAAAAATTATACCACTTATTAGTTATTTATTAATTTTGTGCCATGAGACAGCTCCTGTGATTCCTACTTTGTAAATTAGGAAAATCACACTTTCTTTTCCCCATAGACGTAAAAGGGATCAAAACATGGACGAGAAGAGCAGAAGGGACTATGGTGATGGTGTACAGGTGAATTGGTGGTAGAAATTTTATGTGGAATACACAATGATGTCAAAGATATAAATTTTTTAAAATAAATTAATAAAAAATAATAACCATCAAAACATTCCATTTGTCACATGTAATTAAAATAACATCTTTAATTTTTCAATTTTCACTTATGTAATTGCCACATTTAGACCCAATTTTTCTGGTTCACAGAAAAAGTTACATTTTTATGAAGAGTTGTATTTTTTGTACTTAATACATTTTTAAAAGATGACTACAGAAAACACTGAAATAGTTGTCTAAATGAACTCTCAGTGGAAACTGCTTATGAATGTGTATTTCATCTTTTGCTTTCATTTCCTTGCACTGCCCCCCTCCCATTCCACACTCCTAAATAATTTAGAATTGATTGATAGGAATAAATAAACATCTGTGTCTTAATATGTCCCCTTCTTTCTGAAGTCTCTAGCTTCCTAAAAATCTGCTTCATTAAATTCTGAGCTCCTTTAAGAAAGAGGCTAATTTCTCTTTATATCCATAATGCATAGCATTTAGTAGGTGATCACTAAGGGTTTATTCACTTAATTAATATAATTCTTGGGCATAAGGCAAGACCAAACCCAAGTGGCCCTCACGCTGACCCTCCTCCCCAGGGGACAAATCTACTAGTGGAACTCAGGAGCAAGAGAGACAAGGGAAACGGGCTAGGCCACAAATGCCCAAATAGTTCTGCCAATATTACTAACCAAGTAAATCTCTTCATCTCCCCAAGGATGAAATTATGAGTTACAGAAAGGTTGGAATTACACTATTTTAAAGTTTCCTTTACAGAAAAGAAACACACCAAGAATGGAGAAGTCTTCCCAAGTAATGTATGACTGTGATCACTACCTCAAAACTGAGTCTTAGCTTGTAAGTTAAATGATGAATTGCTGGGTCTACTTTACTGATGTCAATATGGACACTCTGCAGAGGAAAAGAGAGCTGAGCATAGCAAAATAGCAACATTTCATGGAAAGGACAATTATAATAGAACAGGACAGCCATTTCCCAAAGCATTTCAAAACATGCAGCAAAGAACCCTGGAGCCAAAACTACTTGTCTGTGGGAGGTGGAGAAAAATCAAAATTATGACGTCCTTCTCATCAGCTCCCTTGGGGTGACTGTAGGAGTTTCTGTGGAGAAACTGCCAGAAAAACTGAATGAGTCTTAGCAGACTGAAGTCAGAAGTAGTTTGACAGAATTCTGAGAGCAGATCCTGGAGCTTCCTGGCAAGACCTAAAATCAGGGCATTATATTTTGTATGGACAGAAAAACTTGGGAGCTGACGTAACCTGTGCATGGATGTTTTGAGTTTTGGAGTTCATCATTGAGGAAGACATATTTTAAAGATAACAATTTTTCTTAAAATTTTAAATGAAAACTTTAGTATACTACTTTAAAACTTATGTAGGTTGTTTCAGTAACTGCTTCATAGTTTTAAAGATTAATAAAAAACCCATCTGAAGTTACTGATAACAACATATTTATTTATTGTGACTGTTGCCCCAAATGTTAATCTTTAAGTTGTGTTTCCTAGATTCAGAATAAATTTAAAAAACAAAACAAAGACTTTAGAGTCAGAGATTCCCTATAGGTTACCTCATCAACCTGGCGGACTACCACTTCTTTAGATACCATTGTAAAGAATTAAAGTAAAGGGAACTCTTAGAGATAAACTATTCACATATTCTCATCATACCAAAATATGGCCCTGAGACTTTAGAAAATGGTGTTTCTCCAAGCATACATAGTGAGACAATGACAGAATTCAGATATTCTCAATATTAGCTTATTTTTTTCCCTCTATATAATGTCTGTAGTTTTTTGTTTTGTTTTGTTTTTAGCTCTAAAGTTCTGTACTTACAATTAATTACATTTTGGCATTTATCATCCATGAAATTTGGTTATCATGCAATATTCCTCTACCTCCCCACTAACCTACTCGACACATACAGAAGCAAAATCTCTTAAGTGAAGGAAGCATTATATTGAGAAGTATAAGTTAATCATATAGGTTAATCTGAGGAACAAAATATACAGTTCAGAACTCTGCTTTACATGTAGGCCCTGGAGAGGTCCGATTACTCTTAGAATAATTTATGGAAAGAGCTAGCCTCAAACTATAGTGTGTACTTACTCACCTAACTCCACGCTTCATGTAAAATCAACATAAAGAGAGTCTGGAACCCTTTGATCTGAGAGGTGCTTATGTAACAGTGTAAACCTATAGATAGGGGAGGTTCCAGTTTCCCTGCCCCACCTAAGGAAGGGTGGAGCTGAGCTGTAGAGGGGGAGCTGAAAAAGACTTGGGAAAGAAGAGGGAGAAAACCTGGATGAGGCATGTGGAGCAGAAACATGTGAGGAAGAAGTTGCACTTGCCTTGAACTTGTACAAGGGACTTTGGGGATGTGGAAAGAGACACTTGAAAGACACATGGGTGAAAGATCCATGGGAGGCTGACAATGGGGGCCTTTATCTTGACTTTTATTTTGTTTTTACTCTTTTCCTTCCAGACTTGCCTGCCCTCTTCTGCCCCTTTCCTATGGATCCCCACCTGAAGGTGCCTCAGACTTGTAGCAGGCACCTGCTTTAGACCAACCCTGTTGGGCATTTACCCATGAGGGAATGGGTAACTTTGAGTGTTTAATTGAAAACTATTTTAACTATATTCTTTCTCTCCTCTCCTCTCTATTGCATGCTAATTGTATCCAAGTTTTCTATCAGAGGTTTTATATACTAAGAGTATGTTTTACCTTTATGCGATGGATAACAGAAACCATTTAGAGCAAGCATCTTTGGAGGTCTCAGGGTGCCCTCACTCTGTCTCTTTTAAAGAGAAAAGGAAAGAAGAATAAAAAAAAAGTTTTATAAATACTTGAATTTCCAATGTCTTAGGGCCTGACAAATAAATATTGTTAAATGCGAATATCCTTCAACATAATTCTAAAGTCTCTTGAATGTAATATCTGGTTGTTATAATCTCTTTCACAGTTTAGATAATCCCAATGTGGGTTTACCCATATTGTAAAGAACTATCAAATTATATTGCTGCATGGAACATCTTAAGACAGAAGGCTGAATTATGTAGTGTGCTTCCTGCATTCCCTGTGGGTCTGAGTTCACCATCCCCCTTTCAGTTCAACTCTTCTTGTTATCTTTGTAACACTTGGCAAAAGATAGCAGATTAAGCCAAGTGTAGAGATAATGTCCCTGTACAGTGGACATTTACCAACCCTCCTCTCCAGGAATGTCATGGGGATCCTCGCCCCAGAGGAGAGCAGAGTAATCCCTGAAATAAGCCTTAAATACCCTTGGTAGTTCATTTGTTTCTAGCGAATACGAGTGTATTTTTCAATAACAATAGCTAAATTCTGAAAAGATAATTTTAACCTGGTTCTTGAGTGTCTCATCTGAGATACGGGTTTGAAGTGTGAACATCAGCAGGTGCTATTTCACAGTTCCATGTTCTGTTTTTGGTTTTTTTATGCACAGTAAAAAGTAGGGGTAGATCTGTAAATGACCCCTGTGCCCTCACATGTGCAAATTGCCCCATCTCTTGTAATCTTAGATGCTAGCTCCAAACGTATCCTTTGGCTTCTAACTTCTTAAGAAGGAAGGCTGAATTACTAGTATGCTTCCTGCATTCCCTGTGGGTCAGGGTTCCTGGTCCCCTTTCAGTGCAGCTCTCCTTGTTATCTTTGTAACACTTAGCAAAAGATAACAGATTAAGCCAAGTGTAGAGATAATGAAATATAAATTAGTAGGTTCTCTAGCCTTTATCCACAGTCCTGTCAGAGTGCATTATCTGATGTATCCAGTTCAGAGCAAGTCAGTTAAATTTTCCCTTATCAGAAACTGAGTGTGAAGTGTGGTTATGTTGCTAAGTGCAGAACAAAAATCTCTCTTTTGCATCCCATGACTGCTTCAGGCAACGTTCTTGGAAACCTCTGACTAGGAAGGAAGAGAAGACCCTGAGATATATACAGTGTGACAAGCCAGGAGGCTGTGCTTCTCCAGTTACCGTCCTATGAACGGCAGTCGCCTGTGGCTGTGACATTACTACACTTTGCTCAGCTTCAGAAAGGGAAATTTAACTGACTACTGCTATGAACTAAAGCCACAGTCTAAACCAGATAATACACCCTGACAATACTGTCAGGCAAAAAAGGCTGTGTTCCCATTGATTTCATCGCTTTAGAGACATATTACCCTGAGCAGTGTGTATTCTAGGGTATATTGTGCACAGAGTGGGAATATCAAAGGGAACGCACACTGATTTAGGCAGAAACAGGCCTCCACGAGAAGAATCTCCCAGTGGCCTGCCAGAAACATGAGCATTTGGCACAGAGGAGAAGGTGGTGCTATTGATGGTAATTATAACTCGCTTCTCCATCTGTATCAACTGTTACCTGCTGGGTTTATTTGAGAGAAGAAACAAGTTTAATGTTGAAGTGAAATGTACCAACAGCAACACAGAAGCTCCTGCTTTCCTTCTTTTTACAGAAATGTAGCAGATATACTATAAAAATGCAGGAAACAGGAGATGTGAGAACTAAATATTCAAATCATCCCAAAGTTGACTAAGTTCTTTACATCTTTCAATTTGGAGTGGTAAGTCTCTCTACAAGTTTTCTGTTTTAGCTACCATATATCAGTACATTTTAAAAAACAGTGTTGACACATGTCCACTTTATCAGCTGACCAATTTGGCAAAATCTAAAAACTTCATTAGATGATACAGCAGGGCACATCAAGTTGTACCAAGGTGGCATTTTTTTTTTTTTAAATTATGGGAGACATTGCTTCTTGGGAGACAACAGACGAAGAAATAATACTGTCTCCTGAATGCAGGCAATAGATCTTCCACATGAAGGATGTTCTACATGGACCAGTTTAAGGAAGGAAAAATCTTACTGCTATAAACAGTTTCAGGGCCCATTTCTCCTGTGTAAATGAGTTCTGCTTAGGTCACAATATTAATGTCCAAACCAACAATTCAGAGAATTTCTTTTTCTAAAAATATTTAAGCATGTTGCTCTATTTACATCACAGTTTCCCTATTCATGTGACATCTTCATGTGCATGAAATTAATCTTGTTATTCAAAAGACTCAATTTTAATGGCATTAATGTTTCTTTTATTAGAATGATGGGTTAATAGTGTGGGAAAGGACACCAAATGCTATAGGAAGGGATTCAGATCTGTCATGTCAACTGTTAAGTTATTCCCTGGCTAGGCCCTGGAAAATATGGTGACTTTGCTTTCTTCCATTAAAACCCATAATGGGGGCCTCCCTGGTGCTTCAGGGGGTTGTCTCAGCACGATGAAGCTAACGACAGCCACTGTAGCATACTTTTGATCCCTGGCCAGGGACCTAACCCATATAGCACAGCAGACCTCTCCTGTCTCGCCTGCTGCTCCCCTCAGCAGTGTATTTCAGTAGATCTGCCTGTTCTGCTCCCCACTTTGTCTCTGATGAATCCTCTCACCCTGCCCCCACACACACACCTCTGGCCTACACTAAATTCTATACATATAAATAAATAAATCTTCAAAAAATAATCAAAACTAAAACCCAGAATGGCCCATTAAATAGGGAAGAAGGTGCTCTAGAAATTTTGGGTTCAGGTTACTCCTCTTCCCTGGAGCCCCACTCTGGAGCCACATTTCTGCCATTTATGAGATTTTTACCAAGTTATTTATTTTCAAATAAAACATTTACAAGTAAACAAATACATCATCTTTAAGCTGTTAATATAAAGATTAATTCTTATCCTATAAATTCTGTTAATTAAATGATTAATATATAGATCATTATGTTAATAGATAGAACCAAGTGTCACTACACAGTGAATTATATCATTTCTGACATGCCCTTCACCTGATAAGATTTCCAATTTTGTATTGACTTCTATGTTCAATATTCAGTGTGCTACACATGTGCTTTATGTTTTGTAAATTGCCTGAAAACATCCTATTGTGTCCCCTAGTTTCTAAATTTTACTTTTAGTTTAGTGTGTCTCTTGTTAACATGTGAGCTGGATGTTTTTCAACACATTCTGTATTTCTTCTCTTTCAAATATTATAACTCTGAATCACAAACAGTGTTGTTAACAAATGTTACTCTAATAAGAGATACATAAATAGTAAATAAGTAACTATTAATTATCACAATTTTGGATTTATCTTGCCACCTCTTATCTTACATACTTTCCTAATGATTTCCACACACACACACACACACACACACACACCTTTTCTCCCCTATGGTAACATGACAGCTTTTTCTTTTTTTTTAATAAATGGTATGGAAATTTTCCTCCTATATCAGCTATGATGGTTACCACTAAATTTTGAGCAAATTAAACTATTACCAACATTTTAGTATATCTGTAATCTTCCTCTCCCCTTACCCTCAATAAATCACTAGTTGCTTGTGTCTGACTCGAACATCTGTCAGGTATAGGTCTAAGATTTTATTTTCTTGGTTTACTTTTGTATTTTAGATAAATGTACTAGCATGGGAATAAGACATACTTTGTGTGTATGTGCTTGCATACCTGGTCATTTTCTAACTTTAGAAAGTGTATATATGATAAACTTCCTGAATTCATCAATATCCAAAACTGTCTTTTATCTTTAAAATGGAATATAATTTTGACTAGGTATAGGATTTGAGGTTTATTTTTTTTCTCCTGCAGAACTTTTGAAATATTACACAATTCTAGCATTTCCTGTGTCCATTATTAAACCTGTTCTTATAGTCACTCTTGTGCCTTTGCAGATTACCTTTTTCTTCTCTAAAGGTGACTTTCTGGTTTTCCCTTCACATTTTTCAAATTGACTTAAATATTTTTTTGTTATGAGTTCTGCTTAAAGCATTGGGTAAAACATTAAGTATATCTTTGGAAATCATTTATAGATTCAATAACTGTTTAATATGTGCATATTGTTTGCCAAGCACTACAGGATATAATATTGAACAAGATAAACAGCTTCACCTTGGTTAGACTCACAGTTTCCTTGGAGTGACATACATTAACCTTGAAATTTTGCAAGTGTGTATGTAGCTACACTCTTGAAAAGAGCTAAAAAGGAAAGAACGATATCCAGTGAGTGTAGAATGATAGAGTAGGAATCAGAGGGCAAATCAGAGAAAGCTTCACCCGAAGAAAGAATATGTAATCTTGTGCCTGAATCATGAAAAGTTAGGTAGGTAAGTATGTAGGAGAAAATGAAATCTATATTATTTAACTTTGTCTAATTGTATTACAAATTACATAATTCAATAAGAAATTAGAGAAAATGATAATCCTAAAATAAAAATCACCACTAATCCAAGCTGTTATTTATAATGCCTTTTATTTGTTAACACTGCACAAATGTCTTTATAAAAAGACTTTGTCTATATGATGAAACCAGCAAGATTGAAAATTGGATAATCTTAATTTCCCAAATTAACTGGGAAATGATAACACAGCACAGCTGATTCAGTGGTTTGTACTTTATAAAACAGTTTCTCAAACCTCAAATGACCATTCGCTGCTTCCTTATGTAAGATCCTAGGGGATATTATAAAAGATTAATATTTATTTCCCACATGTAAGACTGGCAAATTAAGGGTGTGATTCATTTCCCAATAGAAAACACTTGTAGAGAAAAGACTAATGAACGATTAGAGAACAAGGTTCTTTGTTACTCTCCAGCCAAAAAGTGGGGGATTAGACTAGGAAATTTCTAGAGTTTCTTTGCATCTGCAATTCAGACACTTGAAGCTGGGGAATTAAAATCTGATCCACTATCAAGTTCACATGTGTTCTTTGCTGTGTTGTGAAGGCTTATTCCTAGAGGTATACTTATATGGTGTTGGAACTAGGGCGATGGGAAGTATATGGGAATGCAATTTTAGAATTCCCAAGAATATCTACATTCCAATTAATTTTAGTTTAAATGTAATTCACTGCAACATAGTACACAGTATGAGGTCAGAGTCAATTATTTCCTTTACTCCATCTGCATGTCTTTTCTATGCAATAGAAGCAAACAGGTCATAAACAGGAGAATGGGTGAATTTGGTTTTCTGCTCCCTCACTGAAGAGCCACAAGACAAAAATGCATGACAAAAATCATGTAATTGTGATGTAATTGCTATTTAGCCTATATGGCAACTCTAAGATTTTTAGAATGTCACATAATTGTCCATTATTAAATGATCATAATAATGTGTGCCCCACTGAAAAACAAATTTCCTTTTTCATTTTAATAAGTAGAAAAGCGGTAGGAGCAGACCCTTCAATTTGTTCCATCTGTTATATTCCTATAACTGTGTTTCTTTTTTCTTCTTTTCTTTTCTCCTTTTTTCCCCAGATCAACAAGATAAACCTAACTGCCTAGCTGCAAAAAAGGATGAAAGAGACTCCACTGTGAACTGAAGTTTCAGTTGAGATGCCTTATACTGGCTGATATTCTGAAATTAGCATGAAACAGCACCAGAGGAAACAGAGGGATTCTTCAGTGTTGTACAAAGGACCCTGTGAACTTTCCAAATGCCTGAGATCTCATTACTGACAACATTTTTTGCCCTCTAAGTTTTCACGTGGTGACCTATGGTTTCCATTGGAGTGTGAATGCAGATTTCCTCTCCAGTGAAATGACATGAACAGAGTGAAAAGCACAGTCTTTAAGAAGGCAAGCTGTGCATCACCAACATAATTAGGAAAGCTGCTTGGGAGGAGAGGAGTGGACATCTAATGAGCTAGCAAGGATAAGGTGGAAAATGAGTGTGTGGTTTTATAGTGGGAACGGTTTGAGTTTTCCTTTAGGTTGGCTGAAAAACAAATTTTTAAGCCTGCTGAAGCCCTTCCAGAGTTTGGGGATTAAAAGCTCTAAGGAAGCTTATGCCACTATAGACAGGGAAAAGAGAAGAGTGTTCTGCCTTCAGTAGCAGTTTCTGATTACTACTCCTTTGACCCAAATTTGCTTCAAAAGGCAGCATCAGTAGGAAAGAGTCAAAGAAAAAAAATTAATAATTTTAATACAGAAAACAGGAGTTTTGGCAGGTCACATGGTATAAAGGTTGTAAGTTTAAAAACAGTTTTCTGTTTTTAAATGTAGCTATTACAAAATCAAAGACTCTACTAGCCATTGTATATTAAATTTCTGTAAAAATGCATCAACTTTATAGTAGCTGTGTAAGTGTAGACAAACTGTCAGATATCAGAATATCCATTTCCTCACGTATATAAATGCAATAATAGTATTTCTTATTTCGAAGAAAATTTCTGTAGGAATTAACTAAGATAATGCATGCAAAACACTTTAAAAAGTACCATCCCTGAACAATGAATGTTAACTATTTGTTGTCAAAGAGGATGAGGCCCTAATTAAGGCAGTGGTAGGTGCAATGAAGGGAAATATGATGACATTTTAGAAATGTTTAGGTAATAAATTCGGAAGTTTCCTTAGAAATACAGTAGCAGAGAAGGAGGATGATGCCTATACTTTATCATGGACAGTTGAGAGAATGAAATGTTACCAAATGGAATGAAGAAAACCATGAAGGAATTTGAATGAATGGAGAAGATGAAGATCTTTAGTTGGGAATTCCCAAGATTCCTATAAATTATCCAGTGCAATACAACAAATTGGTTTTTCTAGAAGACAAAGGTCTTCGAGAAGAAAAGTAAATTGATACCAAAAGCATATGGAAAATCTGGTGAGTGTAGTGAAATGGAAACCAAGAAATAGAAAAGGTCAAAAATAGAACCATTTAATGGTGTTAAATACAAAAAGAGGGAGGTGAGTGGCACAAAGAGGAAGAACAAAATATATAGAAGCCTAGAAAGCATAAAGGGGGTAGTGACTAAAACAGGGGTAAGGTAGGGGAAGTAAAATGGGATTAAAAATGAAAGCACAAAAAATGGGATTAAAGATGAAGCACGAAACTAAGAACATAATATTTTGGACTTCGCTTGAGGGCAATAGAGGGTCATGGAATACCTTTAATAGGGGGTATGCTGTAATTAAATTTGGTTAGTGGGAAGACATTTAAAAAAAATTCAGTGGCAATTACAGTAATCCAAATTGAAAACTTTATGTAAACAAAATAAAACTCAATCCAATGTGAAACTCTACCATTAATTGTGATATATGATAGTGACCATTTGGCTTGATACTACAGGAAGGCAGACTGAGCTTTAACAGTATCCTCTGAATATTTTATATGCAATAGTTAAAAGTTAGTGTTCTAAGGAAAAACTAATTTTATGATTTACGATAAAACTAATTTTATGATCTTTCTGTCTTGTTTTATGTAGCATAATTCCTCCATGCTATTTTACATAGCATCCATTGCTAGGACAAGTGACAAGAAATCCTCTTATAGCTGAATTGTATATATATATATCACAAGTGTGTGTATTACCATATTGTTATCCACTCATCTGTTGTTGAATTCTTAGATTGTTTCCTTAACTTGGCTATTGTAAATAATGCTGCAGTTAATGTGGGAGTGCATAAACCCTGTGTTTTTGCATTCTTCAGGTAGAGACAGAATTGCTGATAGATTTATTTTCAATACTTTAAACTGTCATTCTAGGCATTCCATACTTTCCTTTTCTTCATAAGCTCTCTAAAATTGGTAGTTTCTGATATTTTAGATATGGACCATGCTCATAGATGTCAGGTGTATCTCATTGTGGTTTTGATTTGCATCTCCCTGATGATAAGTGATGATGAGCATTTTTTTTCATGTGTCTGTTGGTCATCTCTATGTCTTCTTTGGAGAAGTGTCTATCCCTTCTGCTTATTTTTTAACTTTTTTTTTATTATTATTGTTGTTAAGTGTATTCTGCTGACTCCGATCTGTTAAGGTCACTCAGGCAGGGCAGAAGTGGACATTTTCCAACAGAGCAAAATGCAGGATTTTATCTTCTTGGTCTATACTTTCTTAGGTTAGTAAGAGTTTAACTTAAGTAACTTGCAGTCAAAAAGTGTCTTGTCCAAAACATATAGAACTAATTGAAGTACAATGAAAATTCTTTTCAAAGAACTTTTCTAAGAACTGAAGAACTTTACAAATTCTGACTTGTAGACAATACCTCGATTACTTGTTTCTCATTAACTAGAAATTATGCGATATGTATATCACTAACGACTTGCAGAACTCTCTTAGAAGGCACGATGACCCTAGGTAGAGACATTTTCACTTATATAGGGAGATTGTGTAGGAGATTATTGTAGAAAAATTAGACATATTTTTAAAAGAAATTGTGGTTTAAATTTGTTTTAAAAAACATTTAAGAATTTTTGTTTCCTTTCCAGATAATTACAAAATATATCTAGGTAATGGAAAAAATTGAAACCAAACTTAAATTGTGGATACAAATAACCTTATTATCTTTGTTATTCAAACCCTGCCTCTTATTCCTCCCAAGTTTGCTTCCAAAATTCTACATTTTGCTTGTTTGTGCTTGACATAATTAACAAGGAATATTCTTTTTCTTCAGATTAAATGAGAAGCACCAAAAGATTTTTTTAACTCTCTTAGGTTATAGCTCATCTTGTCTAGCTATAATAAAATCTGCAGAATTAAACTTTATTCCATATTTAAATAAAAACTCATCAAATAATGTGGATGAGAGTAAGATATCTATCTGAATGAGCAGGTAATTAATTCTTTTACTTTCAGGAGAATTTCTAAATTCCTCATACTTTAAAATTAGGTTTGGCCATTAAGTTGTTAGGCCATTATAAATGTCTCAATGTCAACTAAATTAAATAATAATCAATTGAGCTTTAATTGTGTGCTAAAACAGTTCTAGAACCTAGTATTAAGAAACTAATTAAAATACAACCCTTAAATGTGAAAGCTTGTATTCTAGTATGGAACACAGACATGCAAATCAAAATTTACAATAGGAATTTTAATAGGAATATACACAGCAAAATCAGGGGGTCAACCTTCTTTTAAGAGAAAGAGGGAAACTTTGCACTAAAGAGAAATTCACTAAGATAGGGGCACTCCTGGCAAAGGGAAAATTATGTCTAATGCCTAACATTATATGGTTTATTTTGAATTACAAACAGGTTGATATTGCCACAAAGGTATTGCATCAGCACATTGAAAACTAGCTGGAGTCAAGACTGGTGAGAAAGCCACATTCCAGGTCAGAAAGAATCCTTGTTATATTTGTGAGTTATTCTTAGAGAGTAAAAAATGAGTCAGTCTAGAAGCAAAGTCTAAAAGTATATGTAAAAATGGTCTTTGCAGGATTAATCATTCTATTGAAAAGTTTAAACACCCAACATAATCCTCAAGGTGACATTGATTCAAGTTTACACTTCATCCATGTAATGACATGCTATAAGAAAAAATTAAAATTCATTATATAAATCAAATATAGAAATATGTCCATGATAATAGAGTTTTCAACACATTGTATATTGAAGCCCAGTTCTATTCCCAGTATCCCTTTAGGTGGTAATATTTTTTGATGTAATATTGAGATGATGCTTTTACTTTTTTCCCAGTTTCTTAAATTTTAAAAACATGAGCAGGTACTTTCTAAAACAAAAAGAAAGTCATATTTATTTCAGCTTTTTAGTTTCATGAAGGTACCATTAGCTTATATTTACTATTGTTTATCTTGCCTTTAGATGAATCCACAAAGACATCCCTGAAGCCAGCATCATGGAGTGTTTTGCTTGTGTCTTCTTCAGTGTATTTTATGGTTTTGTATCTTACATCCAAAACCAGATTTTTTTTAAGTAAAAGATCTAAGTTCATAGTCAAAAGGGATAAAGGAAAAGATTATACAACAGACCCAAGAATATAAAAATTCTCTATTTTAATAAAACATGAAGATATTATGTTACATAAAATGTAAAATAGCAGTCAATTTTTCAGAAAAACATATAAATTTTCAAAATTGACATAAGATGTGATTTTTAAAGTCACAGTTATTAAGTACAATGGAAAAGTCACTTTTCAAATTGCCTTCCAAAGCATGATGGGCCAATATCATTCCTCCAGGATTAACCTTCCACCTCTCTCTGTAAGTCCTTGTAGAAGCCCTACAGGCCACCTGTCCAGCAGATCAGATTCAGCTTTGGTCAAATTCCCTATGGTGAGATGGAGGGTTCATAGAAGGTTCTTAAGGAAGCTTTGTTTGTGTATCTCCAAAAACATCTTTAAAAAGTTCACTATACATTTACTCTGTAGAATAAGGAATGAGAAAAGCAAAATACAATCAAATTTGAAGTCTGATGAAAAAAAAACTACCATCCTGATGCTTTTAATTTCCATTCCATCTATCTCTTGCTCTCTTTAACTTATTTGAGGACAATCTAAATGCCACCATTTGATTGTATTACTGCTTAAACCACTCCCGTGGTTTTTTATGCACCAGTATGTTCCTTTTCCTTCTCTTCAAGAGCAAACTAAGTTTGAAAATCAAATCAGAATTAATAAGGATTAGGAGCCATTAATGTTATCAAATACAGAAGGAAAGAGAGGGTATGTAGATGAAATTTGACAATATTTATAAATAGAAAGGAGTGGGAAAATAGCAGAGAAATGAGAAAGACAGATAAATTATGTCTGTCTCATCACATCCAATCCTCTTCCATATGTTGTATATCACCTCTAGCAATTTACCACACTCCAGCTCCAAGGGAGCAGGAAGCGAAGGATTTCCTTAGAGACTGTGGCTCTGCACTGGTTCTCACCTCTCCTTCGCAGGCCCACATTTAGAAAAACAAAAACACTCAACAGCTACCAAAAGTTCACATTGGACTGCTTGTTCCTCCCCCAGCCCTGATTTCTAGGCAGATTTTTTCTAGCCTATGGAAATGTTTTAGCATTAATTTGATCATGGTTTCTTTCACACTCCCTTACTAAGGTACTAAAAAAAGGGAATTCACAGAAATTCAAGGAGTGCCATCAGCGACATTTTCACAAGTGTTAAAGAAATGAATATGATAATGGGTTTTAGAATAACTTCTTCAACTTATTTGGTTCACTGCGTATTGCAAAGATTAGTCAGAGTCCAAGTGTAATGTCAAATAAAAAAATTCAAATTTTCAACATGTAAGTCCTAAGTTCAAACCATTATATTGTCCTGTATCCATGAAAACTTCCTAATTGTTTTCCATGAGCAACTCTATGCTGAACTCTTAGGTCCCAATACCTGTTTGATTGTGGCTCCTTAAGATGCATACATTTTCTGTTTCATGATTTCCATTATCATTTTCGTTAACTGTAAATAGCAGAAATTTGTTTACCAGTACATATTAGACCTGCATATTTAGATTTGGTCTGACTTGTACCCTCTAAAAATCTATGTTGTCATTTTGACAGAATAAATGTGAGTCAAGCTTGCAATGTAATTAGTGAGCACTTATGGTCTTCTGGGAGACCCAGAATCAGAAGGACATTATGAGAAAAAAACAATTATGCTTATACTAAAACGGAAATGAACTGATTTGAATATAATCAGAGGCGTTCAAAAAATAAAAATTTTTTTTAAATCAAGGCATCCTAGTCATACAGAATAGGTAGATTAATCAAGTCAGGATGTCATGAAAAAATCCCATAAATTGGGTGACTTCAACAATAAAAATTTGTTTGCTCACAGTTCTGAAGCCTGGAGGTCCACGATCAGGATGACAGAATGTTCAGGTTCTAGGAGATTCTTTTCCTATTTTGCAAATAAATGTTCTCACTCTGCCTTTACATTGCGGGGGTTGGGGGGGGAGCAGGAGCAACATCTCTGTGTCTGTGGTCATGAGCTCTACCCACATGACCTCATCTAAACTTAATCTCCCAAAAGCCTCATCTCTAATTACCATCAGACTGAAGATTAGGACTTCAATGTAAACCTATTTGGGGGGGGGGGTGAGGGGAATAATTCAGTTAAAAAAAATTATTAACTGTATTTGGGAGGCACCATCCAATGTTCAGACAAACTATTCAGTGGAGCCTGCAAACCCATGTCCATTCACACTTTGTTGCCACAGACACACTCATTCACATACTTTATATGGGCAGTTAGTCTTGAGTAAATAGCAATAACAGTAAGTATTCAATTTTACCTACTTTGTATCTGATACATTAGCCCAAGATTTGCATGCACTGGGGTGGGGAGATGCTCACAGCTTCATTTATCTCACTTATTTTTTAATGTATGCATCTGAGTCAATAACTAAGATGGTAAATGCAAAAAAAAAGAGAGGAGAATACTAGTCTATTGATGGAAATTTTTCTATTTTTATATAAATCCATTATATCTTTTTTTTCCCACATATTTATTTATTTATGCACACAAGCTGGGGTACAGGCCAGAGGCGCAGAGCAGCAAGAGGGCTCACCAGAGACAGAGTGGGGAGCAGAACAGGCAGATTGATAGAAACACTGCCGAGGGGAGCAGCAGGCGAGGCAGAAGAGGTCTGCTGTGCCATGTGGGAATCTCCCTGGCCGGGCATCGAACTTGCGTCGCCACTGTCGACAGCTCCGTAGCGCAGTGCTTAACCAATGCGCCACCAGGGAGGCCCATTATATCTTTTTTTTAAAGATTTATATATTTATGCATACAAGCTGGGATGTAGGCCAGAGGTGTGGAGTGGTGAGAAGATTCACCAGAGACAGAGTGGGTAGCAGAACAGGCAGATCTACTGAAGTGCACTGCTGAGGGAAGCAGTGGCCAAGACAGGAAAGGTCTGCTGCTCCATGTGGGAAGCTCCCTGGCCAGGTATCGAACTTGTGCTGCAGTGGCTCTGTATAGCCTCATAGTGCCTCACCTTAATCCTTTGTGCCATCATGGAGGCCTTATAAATCCCTTATATCTTTTGAGGTCTGTCATTTAATAAGTTCACCATGCTGTAATAATATACATTTTCTGTATTTTTTTACCTATAAGAAAATTGTCAGATATCTTTTAAAATGTCTTTAAAATTCTAAGCACAGTATGTCTTTTTTTTTTGGACCTTTCATTTTTATAATCTTACAAAAATTTGAAATAAGATATACTGACATATTTTGCTATGGTAAATTAATGCTGACTCCTTTTTATAAGTATTCTTTCTAAATCTCTGAATCTTTCCTAATTTAACTAGTCTGCAATGGCATTTTAGTTTACTTGGACTTCATTTAGATTTCAGTGAAAATCTTGCTCATATTTTCTTTTTTTTTATATTTAGATTTAATTCATTTAGTTTATTTCTATAATATTATCCACATTCCACACTGCTTGAAACTGAAGTGAGTGTATAAGCATCTCTTCAAGAGTGTTTATTAAAAGAATAAAACACTTATTAATAAACAATTTTCAACAAATAGTCTGAAACCCAACTTATTCATTTCTCATGGCATTTTTGGGCTTCTTTTTTTTTTTTTCTAATTACCACATTTTATTGTGGAGAGCTGTGGAAGATTAATTCATAGCTATAGAGAGAGCATCTGGGAATTTTGAATGAGAGTTATAGGAATTCAGGGGTTACAGTAGTGTGATAAAGTGGGGGATGAAGATTAGAATAACTAAAGAACACCTAAAGAGAAGTAAGGGAAAGATTCAGAAGACAAAAGACAGACAACTTAGGCTCAGTGATCAGTTGAGTATATCGTGAAAGGCTGGGTGGGAAGCAATGAAGACCAAGGACACAAATAAAATTTAATATAGAAGATATGAATCACAACCACTGCCAAAATAATTTTTTAACATTCCAGACAACAAATACTAAGTAGATATAAGCTTGTGATTAGCTATGTCAAATGTTGTCTGATAAATTTATTGCTCTGAGCAAATTTAAGTCTATAGGATGACAGGGTAAACTTGGAGAAGACCAGGACAGACCTGATAGTATTAGACATTAATTCCTCTCACCCTGCAGGACTGTTTGATGTACATTTACCCACAGCTTTATCACTGACTCTTTACTTCAATTGTAGTCTATTTTCTTATCCTTTTTATAACTTGTTTTTTCCATTTAAGATTTTGTGAGAAAAACATTCTGCAAATAGAAATGTTTGTAGACCATTGATTCTAGCTTAAAAACTGATGCGTAATCCAATTACATTCAATTGAAAAGTGATGCCAGAGGGAAAAATGTAGGATTTTAAAATTTTAGAGTAAAATAATTATGCTCAAAGCACATATGGCATAAGGAAGACGCTCCAAAGCCAAGTGAATGTGTCCTTCATTTACCTAAACTTCACTCAATTGTACTATTTTGAATGCTATAGAATTCACCATGACATGACACATTTAGAAGAATTTGCTTATATGTAAGACTCAGTTCCTCTAGAGTTACATGAAATTGAAAATTCTCTCACCTTCTGGGCTTAACCTGTCATTTAAATTTTCAACAAATAGTCTGAAACCCAACTTATTCATTTCTCATGGCATTTTTGGGCTTCTTATTATTTTTTTTTTCTAATTACCACTGGCTTCTTTTCCCTATGTCAGTCAAATGTTTAATTTCATTTTATATTGCTCCTTTCCTTCACTACTTCAAATTATGTTCAATATTTTCCTAGTTTCTCTCATTTCTTCAAAATATACTTATCCAGAAGGCTATGTATCTGTAGAGTTTATTTTTACTGAAGGTTTTTTTTTTTAACAAAGGATGATAATTACACTATACAATATAAAAAAAAAATCTTAAAATTGGTTCTCAGATACCATTTCTTACATGCTACTAAGCATTTCCTACCAGGAATACTTTCTCATTGACCAGGGCTACTTTGGATCCAACTTAACTACGCTCTTCCCTATCTCTGCCAGAGGTCTCCAACTCACCAATCCAGTTAAGTGAGGATTCTTTGAAATGGTTTCCAAATTCCTGAGAAGTTTCCCTCTAGCTGTCTACAGTAAGGTTCTACATGTCCTGAGTTTTATTTTATCTTTATCAAACATTAATTTATAACCACATTACAAGTAATCCTAATATAAAATTGTTCCCCAATCATTAAAATTGCATTTCACTAATCAACTATTATCAATATATTCAGCATATGAAGAGCACAGATTTCAAATGTAACTCTTCTATCACCTTATATAATCACTTTTGATCACCTTCCTGAAGGTAGGGAGTCGTGGAAACCAGAGATACCATAGAGAGTAAACAGTGAAACTAAGAGTTTTTTTCCCTCCTTGGGTAGTGGTGAGTTCACTAGCTTAATCTTTAGTCACCAAAGGAACATGGTTCTGTCCTCTCTCTGTGGACCTGTGTTGCCACTTGGATTGACGGTGATGGTATTTCTGGGGCCTTGAGATTTGTGTCTGAGACTAAAGTTGCACAGACGACCATTTACATTTCTTTAGAAGACTTTTTTACTCTGCAGCTTTAACAACTGCTTTTGAGCAAAGGAAAACAGGTAACTTTGAAGATCAAATCTTGCATTTCGTGTTTCTTCCTTATCATTGCTATATTATGTGTAGCTGACACAGCCTGAAGATACAGCATGACACACCATATGTGTTTAAGGGTAGGAGACAAAGTCAACCTGAAGGAACTTACAGTTACTTTCAATATATCAATTTGTGGGCCAACTATTGATTTTCTTTCTCCTTTTCGTCAATAGCCAGAAGATGGCATCTGACTACTCATTTTAACATTTGAGTTTATGACATTAAAATATATTATGCTTAGATTAATGATTTACATTTATTTTTATTATTATTTATCTGGTTATATGAAGCAAATTAGCTCACTGGAGGAAAAAAATGACACAAAGCAAAAAACAGCGGTGGCATTACATCATCTATTTTGAAAAGCACAGAGTATGAAATCAGAATTATCTGTAAATGATCATAACCTAAATATTTTTATAATGACTTTAACAGTGATATCTGAACTGTTTGAATAGTAGTAAAACTATTACATTGAAATGCTAAGAAAAAAACATTATTTTTCAAATCACTCTGGTTTACTTAAATTGCAGAGAACTAATTGGATCTTAGATCTAGAAATGGGGAGAAATGAAAGGAAATGGCACTTTCTCCTTAGAAGTCACAGTATCTTTTTCCATTAGGCAGCCTATAATTTTGTTCATGATGACTTAAGGATCACCATATTAGCAAAATTGAGGGATAACTAGTAGTAAAACAGTGAAATGTTTCAAAGATTTTGCGTCTCTTTTTTTTTATTATTTTATAGAACCTCTATATATTTACTTGTTCATTGAAACATCCTTTTTGTCACTATTCTTATCCTGCACAAGTTCTTAATACTAATGATGTTGGAGATAAAGAACAAGCATGGCTCCTATCCTCAAATCAACTACAACCAGGTTATAGAAACATAACCTGGAAGGTTATCACAGAAAGATAATCAAAAACAATTCAATGAGGACAATGACAGACAAGTGCAAAACTTTTAAGAGTTCAGAGTAAGATATCTCCTAAGGAACACAATTAAGAGCAAGTAGGAGAGTCCGGGAAGGTTTATAAAGAAAGCAACATGAATGGAATCCTATTACTTTAGCAGAAATTCTGCAAATGTGAGTATGTTTAGTAGATGGAAGTAGTATACTAGGCAATGGAAAGCTTAAGAAAGAGTGTGGAAAGGGGGGAAAAAAAGAAAGAGTGTGGGAATGGAGCTGGTGGGTGCCAGATTTGGGAGTTCTTTATATCCTATGTTAAAGAGTTTGATATTTACCCAGTAAGAGTTAGATTTCTTTGAAAGTTATATGCCAGGTAACATGGTCAAATTTGAGTTTTAAAATGTCACTCTGGTGATACGGTGAAGAATTTACCACAGCGTGATAAGACAAGAGGCAAATAGATGGATTAGGTATCTAGTGCATGAGATGATATGGGTTAGACTAAAGGAGAGGACAAAGAGGAGATAACCTATCTCAGAAAATTGACAAGACTTCATGATATAAGTGGTATGATATACAAGAAAATTGAGGTCTGTGGTCAATCCTTGATTTCTTGTATTATTGCTGGACAGAAAGTACTATCATCAAATAATACAGAAAATAAAGGAAGAAGGAAATGTTAAAAGAGGAAACAAATGTGTTCACATTTGAATATATTGAAGTTGAAGTGTCTATAAGACATCTAGGTAAAAATATCTAGTTGGCAGATAAATAAAATATTAAACTGCAGAGGTCAAGATTAGAGATATTGATTTGGAAGTCTTAGTAAAGGCTAGAGACAGGAGAATGACAAACATCTCTCAGATATAATATGATCAGGAAATTTGGAGCTCAGGGAAAATCCTTAGTTGAGTTACAACCCTTAATACAGGGGCACAAGTTCCTAGGACAGATATCAAGAAGTTAACAACTATTTTTTGAAATTATTCACATGATTAAATGAAATATTTATTAATAATCTTTATAGCCTCCATTTCCTTTTAAAAATGACAATGAGAGAGGCATATCTTTAAGCACTTAGAATATAAACCACACAAATTGGAGGGTTTAGTTATCTTTAAATGTTTCTCTACCTGAATTTTTATTTATAAACATTAATTTTATTGAAGAATTGTCAATATTCTTACAAAGGTGGCTTTTTCAAACATTTAGACTTTTTTTTCTTGTTTGCAACACATATTAATAAAAATTTCCCAAAGAGTGACAAAGAAGAATTGGAAGAAGAACTTTGAGATTTTGGCTGCAGTGGAGCAAAATGCAACAACAGGTTTATTAGCAGATGAAGAAAAGTAATAAACATGTCGCTCCCTGCGTTATTAGTCGGGGATTAGTTGTATATTAAATACCATATTGCAAATTCTACACACAAGGACATGCTGAACAGTTTTCCTTTGGAAAGTCAGTTATATGTTTTTAGTACTTACTATATTTCCACAGTTAAATCTCTGTTCCTGTCCTTGTCATTTCACATCTGGTATTCCAAAACCCATTCCTCACCACCTGCTTTAGCCTTCTCTTCAATCTGTCCAAAATATTATAGCTAAAATCATCTTTAAAATCTGCAGCACTTTCTTCCTTAAGATTACTTTCCAATTTTATCATTATGTATTAAATCAACATTTTCTGAGAGCTCAAGTTCATTTTAGTAAAATCTGAATGAGAAACAAAAGAATTAGACCTGGTAGAAAATATGTTTTAATTGTAACAAATAACACTGGACTGTGCTGTGCATAATTAACACAGAATCAAAAATAGTAAGACTTTTTATGTGGACAGATATCAAAAATTTTGAAAGGCCTTCCTCTTTATTTATCTTATGGCCTTCTAGCTATTGATAGATGTTATTCCATTTTAAAATAAAAGAAATTGAGACCCAGACAGTTTAAGAGACTAAGACAAATTCACTCAAGGTCAAAACAAATACCAGAACTCAGACCTCTTAATCAATCCGGTGTTTTCTATACTAAAGTAAAACAGTAATTTTAGCATTCTGCGGTAAGAAACCAGGCGGCGTCAGGGTGTGCCTGTTAGACAATCATTTCCTTTAATCTTCTCAACAATCCTTCATTTCTTTTCTCTCACTAAAAATGGGACCCAAAGTAATTCACTCTATAAGTAACAAAGCACTATAATTCATTACATACGTGATAAAGAAGTAATTTGAAGCCATGTTTCTGACCTCAAAGCCTGAGTTCTTGCCACGTAAATGCACTATCGTGACTTACACAGTCATCTCATAGCACAATAGGCTTTTATTGAACACTACTACATGTTACATATGTAACAGGGAGATTCTGTTAAAGAAAGAAAAATGCCCTTGGCCCTGACCTTGAGAAATTCCCTGTCTTGGAGGGAACATTTACAAGTAAAAGAGCAAGATTACAGAATTTTCCTTTGGTAGAGAGGAGTAGGAATGAAAGAAGTTTTGTTTAAAATAATATAAGCAAAAACAAAAATAAAAAAGTTGGCGATTGTTCAATAACAGACTTACAAGTCGTGATTCCAAATCTAATTTTGTTATACCCTTGGGAATGGCCATGGTAACCTCTACATCTCAAAAAAATTGCGGACAATTTTTAATACACACAAGTCATGGATAAAAAGGAAGACAGATCATGAAATTAAATAAGTAATGGTAGCTCACCTGTGTCACATTTGGGGTGAATTGTCCCTCAAGGAGTGACATAGACTGTGTTTGGTGAAAATTTGAGTAGTACTTGATAAAGTAATGTGCATCTATGTCTGCTTAGTAAATGCTCATCAATTCTGGAAGTGAGGAAGTGTAATGCACTTAGTAAGATAAATAAACTAAAAACAGAAAGCAGAATTGTTTTGTGTTTAAGACACTGGCCAGCCATTACTTAACTGACATAATAAAACTGAATAGCTTAAATATAATTTTCTATGCTATTGACCCACCTGCTGCTGTTATTTCCACCTTTATAAGACACAAACATTTTATATAAACAGAATTCCATACAAGTCATCCTACTATTATTACCAAAAATTAGACACCTATTATGAGCCACCTACTTAATGGAAGTTTCCTTGACAAATAGATATTTTGGAAAGATTGACCTCACTGAATACAGAAACTATGTTCCATTCATTATGCATTACTTTAATAGACATCAAGTAAAGTCACATTTATAACAAGTTTAGATGGGTATTTATCAAATGTGGATTTAAGGGATCTTGTTTGTGGTAAATTCAAAATCCATTTGAAGCATATGGGTTCGTTATTTCAATCCAAATTCATCTTTTTCAAGTTTAAATGAATTGGTTTTGAAACATGAATTTAGAAAGGCAAAAAGACTAATCAAAGAGGCTCCTAAGACTTCTTGCCCCTGGAGAAACATATGGATGTTATTTAAAATCAATTCAGAAAAAGACAGGTTGAAATTTCTTATTTAAATCAAAGCTCGTCTTTGCAGTACTACATATTGCATGATTATTAGAAGATGTGTATCAGATGGAAGACACATTGACAATCGACACAAACTAACTCTGGCTGAGTCAGTGTATCTATAAGCAAATAAAAGGAGTTTTTAAAAGATATTAGGGTGTCCCAAATTTGAATTACTGGGAAATTTAGAGAGAGAAGAATCAAATAACCAAATAATCAAATAGTAAATATATAACCAGAACTATAGTTAAAATTCAACCCAGAATTTTGCTCCTGCTCCCACTAACTGTTCAGTTCCACATTTAACCTTTCCCTATTATTGATATGGACACTCAGTGATACCTCTTTCCACTGGCACATCCAGTAAGAAATTTCTACTGCTCATGCAACTTGACATCATTTGCTTTTGACTGCAGTGCTCTAAATGACTAAGGTTAGATTATAGCACATTGCACTCTCAAAATGGAAGGAGACGCAGATGCTGAAAAGAAAATTTTTTAATTTTTTATGTTTTTTTGTTTTTGCATAGAAGAACTGCAGTGTAGGCCAGAGGTGCTGGGGAGTTAAAGGATTCACCAGAGACAAAGTGGAGAACAGAACAAGCAGATTTACTGAAATACAGTGCTAAGGGGAGCAGCAAGTGAGGCAGGAGAGTTCTGCTGCACCATATGCGTTAGTTCCCTGGCCAGGGATTGAACTTGTGCTGCAGTGGCTACTGATAGCTTCATAGTGCTGAGACTTAACCCCTTGTACCACCAGGGAGGGCCCCATTCCGACTTTTAATGGAGGAGAGCTAGATGACAACTAAGTCAAAAATATGCCTCCCTACCTAAAGCATTAGTCAACAAATACAGTGCCCACTCTTCCCACGGGCATTTGTGAAGGCACACGAAACACAGCCACAGCCATTGGTTTGTGGCTTGTCTGGGACTGCTCTCACACCGCACCACAAAGGCTCACAGAGCTCAGTAACTGTCACAGAGCCAGAATGACCGGTCACTTGAAAAAACAGCTTATCTCAGACCTAGAGAATTCTAGTTTCAGATCTGGATGTAACAGTGCTATTGTTTCAAGGGTCTCACAACCACACACATTTTTTGGTTCCCCCAAAAGACTTATAAGACCCAGAAACAGTTATAATCAGGCTAATGTTGATAATAGGAAAATAATACTAAGCAGCCCCACCACTGGGAAAAGAAGCATCAGGTGGAATCAGCCAGTAAGTAGACACAGGTTTCTAAAGTCCTCCTATTAGGAGAGTGTAGGGTAAATATGAAGGAGACAACAGGTTTTTCCGCCCTACCGCCATTAGACTTGGTGATGGACACCTGCGGTCTTGCCCGTGTGCCTCATGGCGGCGTGCGCATGCGTGAGTGGGTGCACCTGGGCCTGGAGAGCCACTATATAAGTGCGGCGTCACAGGAGCGGCGAGAGCGTAGCACCAGTGGCATGGCAGCAGTGGCATGGCAGTGGCAGAGGCAGAGAACAGAGGGGAAGGTACTGTGTCACCCACCCCCAGTGGAAACCATCTGAAATGAATTACTAGGCTTATTTACAATTATATTTATCAATATAATGATGAGGGGGGAGCAGAGCGGCCAGGTGAAGCTGTATAACAAGGAAGGCAGGTGGGCTCTGAAAAAGGAGAAAAAGAGAGCTCCTGCTTCTGTGGCCGACTTGCACCCTGGTCTGCTGAGGAGACCTAGAAAGAGACACTTGGAAGGAACACAGGGGTGAAAGGTATGTGGGGAGCTGACAATGAAAGCCATTATATTGATGTGGTATCTCCTTCTGTCCCTGCTTTCTGGAACCTGCTTGAGGACCCCTTTCCTGTGCTTCCCTGCCAGAATGTGCCTAGACTTGTGGTGAGCTTTCAAGTCTCAGGGGCCTGTGTCAGGCTGACCCTGTTTGGTTGGGTATTTGCCCACAAAGGGATAGGTAATTAGGGGTGTTTTATTGGGGAAAATATCCTCCCTTCTTCTCCCTCTGTGAATACTGGTTCTATTAAACATCTATCATACTGAGCTATCTCTGTCTTTATGCAGTGGATAGTAGTCATTTTAGAGCAGGCAAGTTTGGGAGTTACTTCGTATCCCCTAGGTCCTTGCAAACACTTGTTCATAGAAATCACAGAGAATGTGCCCTTCCCCGCAAATCAATTGTTTCTGCCCTGAGAAACCTGCCTAAATCTCAGAGTGTGAGACTTTTATTGGAAACTAATTATATAGGTAGATTCAGCTGCTCACTCCACTAAAATGTTACTGGAACTCAACTCCAAGGCAGAATCCAGTGTCCACCAGAAATCATATCGTCTGCATCAGCTTCCTTGACAAGTAAGAAAAGTATGATTCAGTATCCCCAGTATACACAAAACCTTAATTAGTAACATAAGGGGAACATTTCAAAGACAATGTTCCCAGAAGTTAGCCAAGAGTGAGTGACACCAGCTGACATACCTTAAGACACCCTAGTGTTGAACAACCAGGCCCAATGTATCAACCCTTTCCCACTGAGCACAGCAGGTTTGGTGTTTTACTTACAGGGAGATGGAACCATTCACCTCACTTAGTCCTCAGCGTTTCTTTATGGGAAGGAGTATGCACAGGATATGGAGTACTCGAATTGTAACTAGCAGATTCTTACCCAAGCATATTTTCCACCTAAACAAACCTTGGATTTCTCAGCCAGAAATGTTCTGTAGGAGAGATTGTCCTTCAGTTTAAGAGTTGTACCCCAATCGTGTAGCCTATTCATGTGGTCATGTGATCAAATTTATAGTGTCTTTTATAGATTGCTAGGTGATAATGTTTTCTTTTCTCCTGTGGGGAGAGAATAGTCCTGTGGGAACTATTTTGTAAATGTGTTCTTTTCTCTGTGTTTCATTATTGTGCAATTGCGTGGCTGGGTTGTCTTCCAGTTATTTTTGCTATTGCTAATACACATTGCTTGATGTCCAAGCTCACATACAGATAAAAGGAAAACTGTGAGAAATGCAGAGAAAGAGACTTGGAATTTTGAAGGCACAGCACCATAAATCAAACAGCTCCTCTGATGCTGGCACACCTCTGGGTTTTCTATTCTGTAGGCCCCCCAAGATTGAATTCAGGTTAAGCCAATATGAGTTTGCATCTCTGTCACTAATAATTTATTACTATTCCTAACTCATAAAGTATCATCATTCCTATTTTACAAGTAAGAAAGTCAATACAGAAAAGTTAAATAACTTGCTTACAACCACAACTAGAATAAAGGGCAGAGGCAGGATTCAAAAAATACCTCCCTTTATGTCCAAAAGAATGTATTTTTCTTCTAATTAATGCAGCCATTAGATGAGAAGGTTCTTGTTGAATTCATCCTGGGACCCCATCAGAATCAGCTGTGTACTCAAGACCTACTATACATTCAGATTATGCATGGAAATCTAATGTAGCATCACTGTTTTTATGGCTATATCATCCCTACAAATTGGAAATATCTGTGCTTTAATGTGAAAACAGGAACCAAACTGAGCAATCCTTTGGTTTTGTGTTCTCCTCTTCACTGAACCATACATGGAGTGAAATAGGTATCATTATCATTCTAGGATATAGAAAACTCCAAAACTGAGACTCAAAAGTCAGATCTGAACAAAAACAGTTACATGCATTTGCTTCAGTGGAAACCATCTAAAATGAATTACTAGGCTTATTTACAATTATATTTATCAAATATTCATATTTATGTATCATCTCAATGATATTCTCATGGGAAAATTACGTATGTCCCCCAGAAACTAAGAGGTGAAGTATAACTGGGGGGAAAAAATCTTCTCAAATATTCTCATGCTGTGAGCCTATTATAAGTATAAAAAGATTAAAGATATAGAGAAAGGTATATATTTAGATGACTACAAATAACTGTTTAACCAGAGCTGCCTAGGGTACATCAGTAGCCCCTAAATGATCAAAGGCTATTGCTGCAGGCAAGGTCCAAAACCACCTGCTCATATAAAGAACTTTAGATGACAGGACTGATAATATGCATGTATATTGATACTTTTTGAAATGACAATTTTTAAAAAACTATCCAAAAATGACAGAAGGCAAACAGATTGAGAGTGAAGTTTGTAATTCTGCTACCAACTCATCCTTTGCTTTGTGTAGAAATGTGATCATTTCTTGGGATGCTTCACAAATGTCCTCCTTTGTCATTGTTATCTGCAGGAGGAAAAAAAGCACGTTATGTTGGACCTCATATGGGCATTCTTTCACTCACACTGTACAATCCCAAGCAAAACTGTGAAATAGGATAGGTTTGTTTTATTTCCCAAGTCCAATTTTAATCCTACCTTTGTATGAAAAGGTGTAGTAAACTAGCTACATCTTATTTTACATTTTTGTGCAACCAGAGGAAGAAAAGCATAACATGACAGATTTAAAAATTTACATACATTTAGATAGCCTATAACTCCTGTTTCAATTTTATATTGGTATATACTATTATATGTACTAAAATATTACCTATTTAACGCATATCATTGAAGCAAAAGGTGTACAAATTAAATCTGATTCCTTATGAAATGTGCTGTTCCATTTTAATTTTCTTTCATCCTTTTTCATCTTTGCTTGAAGCAGGTCACAACTTGACTTATTAAATTGATTTCAGAACCAGGAAGTATGCTATGATTCAAGAATCAAAAAGCAGTAATTTATAACAAGGGATAAATAACCATCAATGTCTTAACCATCAATGTCCCACTCCTATAATTTATGTAACAATAAAAGTCACTTGAAAGATGTTTAATAGTAGAATATCAGAAATCAGTAAGGACACAGGAATATTTACCATAAAGTTTTCCCTCTTTGACAGATTATCATACTGTCGAAGTTCTTCTTGCAAAGTTTACAGTAAAAGCACTTGCCACAGCCTCATTTGCAAGGGGCCAGGATGGAAGCAATGTACACCACTTTCAGGGCTGGTCACACATGTCATCATGCGTGACCCTGAGCCCATTCTCCATCTCTAACACCAGCAGACTGGTCTCAAAAGTGAAGTTGAAAATGGTAAAACCACACAGTGGAAGGAGTCTGGATACCATAATCACAGCTCAAAAAGACCTGTTCATTAATCATGAACCCTAGTTTTGGACTTAGGAGAAAGACTTCTATTTTGTTAAGATCCAAAGTTTTGGGATTGTCTGGTATAACAACTGGCATTCCTGTTATTAACACATAAGCTATCATTTCAGAAAGTACTAAAAACTGTTTCCTAAGGGAAGCTGGAAGGTGTTCCCTTTCTAGGATAGATGTACACTATAAAGCACCCCAAAATGAGAAAAATAGGCCCATTTCTTGCCCAGAAATAATGCAGATTACAACTGTTTATACCGAGTCCCCACATCAACATTTCTTTTTTTTTTTTATTGTTATTTATGTCTTTTACATTTTGTATTCCCCTTGGGTAGCCCACCACCAATTCACCCGTGATACATCTCCATGGTCCCTTGTGTTCTTTTCTATTCCATTTTGTTCCCTTATCCACCATTCCCCCACACACACACAACGCCACCACCACCACCACCCCCCGCTAAGTGTCTCTCTCCTATTTGGTTTCCCTATAGTCCTGTTCTAATTGAAACCATTTGATGTTTTTCTTTTTCTTTCTGGCTTATTTCACTGAGTATGATTCCCTCTAATTCCATCCATGTCGCTGCAAATTGCATGTGCTTATCTTCTTTGAATACTGAATAGTATTCCATTGTGTATATGTACCACATCTTCTTGATCCAATCATCTATTTTTGGACATCTGGGTTGCTTCCATACCTTTGCTATTGTGAATAGTGCCACAATGTTACTGAACATATGGGTGTATGTATCCTTTCGGATTAGTGTTTTTGTGTCCTTTGGGTAAATTCCCAAAAGTGGTATTGCTGGGTCATATGGGAGCTCCATGTTTAGCAGTTTGAGGAATCGCCATACAGCTTTCCATAGTGGTTGGACCAGTTCACATTCCCACCAGAAGTGTAGAAGAGTTCCTTTTTCTCCACATCCTTTCCAGCATTTGTTATTGCCTGTATTTTTAATGTGTGCCATTCTCTCAGGTGTGAGGTGGTATCTCATAGTGGTTTTGATTTGCATTTCCTTGATTATAAGTGATGTTGAGCATTTTTTCATGTATCTGTTGGCCATTTGCTTTTCTTCTTTGGAGAAATGCCTTTGAGCTCTTCTGCCCATTTTTTGACTGGGTTATTGGCTTTGTTTTGTTGAGTTGTGTGAGTTCCTTGTAAATTTTTGTTATCAGTCCTTTATCAGATATATTGTGTGCAAAAATCTTTTCCCAGTTGGTAGGGTGTCTGTTAGTTTTGGTTAATGTCTCTTTTGCTGTACAGAAGCTTTTTATTTTGATGTAA